>MCJB01001402.1:0-15377 GCA_002018475.1 Nicotiana obtusifolia | reverse complement strand
TCTTTCATAAAGAGGTGCCAAATCTTTAGACAAGTCTTGTATAAAAGGAGAAATATAATTTAAACTTCCTAAAAATCTCTGTAATTGAGTTCTATCAGTGATTACATCAGGAAATTTAGAAGCAAATTCAATGGCACGCTGAATGGGAGTTATTTTTCCCTGACAAATATAATGTCCAAGAAATCTAATATTGGTTTGAAATAAACTCATTTTTGGTTTAGATATAACCAAACCATTTTGTATAATAATTTTTTTGAAAATATCAAGATGCTTGTAATGCAATTCTAATGTTTTAGAATAAACAAGAATGTCGTCAATATAGACAATAATAAAATCCAAATAAGGATTAAATATATCATTCATAATTTTCTGGAATTCAGAAGGAGCATTTTTTAAACCAAACAGCATAACATTCCATTCGTATTGTCCAAACGGAACATTATATCCATGTTCTATAAGTATGCTCTTTGAACAATTGAATCTGCCAGTAACCAAATTTTAAATCGAATTTTGAAAAAATATTTGCATCATATAATCTTGAAAGCAAATCCTTTTTATTTGGGATCAGATATCTGATCCATTTTAAAACTTTATTTAAAGGTTTATAATTGATTACTAATCTAGGAATACCACGTTCTTTTTTTGCAGCATTGTTGACATAAAAAGCAGTACAAGACCATGGAGATTTAGAAGGTTTAATCAAATTCTTTTGCAAAAGTGTATCAATTTCTTTTTTGCAAAATTCTACCAGTTCGGAATTCATATTGGCAAGGGCGAGATTTAGTAGGAATATTTTCCTCTGAAAAAGTTTCTTCATATGGGAGAGAAACAACATGCTTTTTTCTATCCCAAAAAGCACTAGGATGATCGGCACAGATAGATATAGCAAATTGTTCAGAAATTAGTTTAATCTTTTCCTGAACCTTTGTAGTTTTCAAAATATCATCTATAGACATGCTGTATATTTCATGTTGCAAAGAATTCATATGAAGTATTTTTTTATCAATCAGAGAATTAATATTATGAGCAAGAGATTCAGTTATAAACTGAAATGAAATCTTTTTTCCCATATAAGTAGCATCAAATCCATTGCTATCTACATGAATAAAAGGGTAGATTGCTTGAATAAAAGGAGTTCCTAATATAATAGGAGGAAACATTTTATCTTTAACAAGAATAAAGAAATGAGGAATACACAGCTTTTGTTTGCAAACATAAGCATTGGGCAATTTATAATCTATTTTCATTCTGTCACCAGAGGCAGAACTAACTTTATGAGAAGTTTTTTGAAAATATCTAGAAGGAATTATTCCTTCTTGAATACAACTAATATCAGTACCACTATCAATAAGAGCAGTTTCAGTAATCGAGAAATTGTTATCAACTAAAATAGTACATTTAACATACCATTTATGAGAAGTGACTATTTGCATCATTCCTAGAAACAAGTCATGATTAGGATCAGGAATAACTTTTTTAGAAAATTCAGCAATTTCCTTTGTATCATTATTTTCAGGCAACATAACACACTTTTTCTTAACATCAGTTAAAGCATTTTTCTCAACTTGTTCTATTCCATGATCTAAAATCATTTGATTTTTGTTTAAGAGATTTAATCTCATTTTTCAATCTTTCGACTTCAATTTTTAAATCATCCATTGAAGAGGTATAACTAGGAAGATTCATATTTTGTGGAGAGTTCTTTTCTAAAAGTCGTTTTTGAACTTCCGCCATAGAATATGAAACTTCGTCTAGTATATCTCTTTTTCGAATAGGCTTATCAGCCGATTGAGAAGTAGAAGTAGAAGCCATATTAATAATTTTTTCTCGTAAAATAGGGTCTGATACTTCCTTTAATAATTCTAAAATATTATCAGAATTAATTGGTTTTATTTCAAAATTATTTTGAAATTGGGATTGTATTTTATAAAAATCTAGATTTTCACATGAACAAACACCATTACCAGTGTCACATTTATCACAATTAGTATCATCAGATAAATCAAATAATTTAATAGACATTTCAGACGAAGCAGATGAAGTATAATCAGTATCATAATCGTCTGTAGAACTTTCTGCCATAACCTGCAGAAGTTTTTCTTTGGATTTATCATCCATTTCAAGAGCAAGAGCTTTAAGCTTCTCTTTCTTGCAATTTGGAGCAATGTGACCAAACTTGCCATATTTATAACATTTTATATCTTTCAGATCTCGTTTAGATCTGTTCTTAGCGAATCGCTTTTCTTTGTGATACTTTCTTCGAGCATATTGCTCTTCTTTGGATCGACGATGTCTCCTCTTGCCTTTTCTTTGGTAATAATCGTCTCTATCATTTCCTTTCTTTCCTTTGCTCCTTTTCTTTTTAAAGGAGGAGCCATCTTCCATTCTGAATTGTTGACAGAAATCGCCTAACTGATTTCTTTCAGTTAGTTTCTGTCACTTGAGCTGTTGTTTTAACTTTAGCTCGTTACAAAGACTTAACCCTTCTTGGGTACATACACCAATTAATTTGCCATAGGTGTATGTATTATAAAGAATCTGGACATTATTTCCACGAAGAGCTTTTCTAACTCTTTCTGCAAATAAAGAGGGCAATCCATCTATAAACTTTCCTTTCCAATGTTCACTATTACTTTCGGGTAAATGCATTACCCTACTAAGAAAGGTGTCCATATACCAACGAAACTCACCTAAATGTCTACATCTAAGCCCATTTAATAATGTACGAATATTTTCATATATATTGGTAAATCCACCACTGAAATGTTCTATGATTGTTAAAACTAAGGTATAGACACAATCTTGTCTACCTGCAACTAAAGCTCTTCCTAGGTTATCTACCCCGGGTTCAGTCTTAATAGCATTGTAGATAGCTGCTCTATCTTCAGCAGACATAAAAATATCCCACCAGCCTCTTAATTGGCTGGTAAATCCTGCAACAATCATTCTGCAAATCACTATTTATGTATTTCTTTCAGAAGTAGCTTTGCAGATTGTGGAATACATCAACATACGATGTACTAGAATACTAATTTGTCTATCAGTCAAACCATCTAAATTCCATTCGTAAATGGCATCACCGTTATAACTGGTGTTAGTTTGGTTCCAGTCTCTTTCTTCAACTAGAACATCCTGAGGGGTTGGTCTAGGATAATAATAGGTATCCATTCTAGGCTTATCACCATATCTTTTGCCTAGTTTTTTAAGCTTATTTAGTTCTGATTTGGTTTCTTCTCTATAATTTTTGGAAGGATCAGAAATATTCTCTGCATATTCAGAGGCTAAATCGAGGGGTTTGAGGTTTAAACTCGCTAATTTTTCACTAAGTAGTTGTTCTAAATCTTCTCGAGATTTAATCTGAAATCCCGCAATATCTGGGGGTCTTTGTATAGAGGGTGGTAACTTAGTGGATAAAGAGGGCTCATCTGAAATTACTTGAGCCGAATGAACTACTAAAGAACGATCTGATGAAGGAGGAATACTAATCTTTTTCACCAAATCAATCAAACAATCAAGTTTTGAATATAGAAAACTAATATGTTCACCCAAAACTTTAACATATAAAGACAAATAATTATTTTGAGAAATCAGATTATTAATCTCTTTAACTCTATCGCTGGCAATATCATCTTCAATAAATCTTTGAAAAGCAGCAAAAGTAATACCTGTATTATTAGGTAATACAAAAGGAGCTTGTGGTGGATAAATACCATTCACGACTTTTCCAGAATTTTCTAAATAAGTTCGTTCAAGTACTTTGATGTAAATAGGCATATAAGTTGATAAAAACCATGGAACAAAATATACTATTTGATTATGTAAAGCACAGAATTCATAAAATTCTTGAGAAATACTTCTTTTATCATCAGTACTATAATACTCAGTATACCAGTTTTTAAAACTTTTCCATATATCAAGACAAAATTCTGCTAAAATATGCTTCCTTGCCGGTGATCCCGGACTAAAATCTATTTGGAACTTAATCATTTAAACTTCATCTGGATCAAAATCCATTTCGGATGTAGAAGGAATGTCCTTATCAGAAGATCTATCATTAGCATCTTTCACAATATTTTTAGAATTGACCTTTATGCGTTCGACTCGCTTAGTATCATCAGTAGTGGAAATCGTATGAAGAGATGCACATCGGTTTATCCTGGCAGGACCATAAGTAGGTTCTATAGGGGCCATATAAGAATGGGTAGAAGGTAGAAATAACTTTCTACTATTAGAAAAAGAATGTCTAGAAGGTATTAAAGATTTATTATCCTCAAACAGAATGCAAATTCTTCCTTCAGGGGTTTGACTTACATGCGAATAATCATGATTGGTAATATCATGAGATTGTTGATTCGGTGATATAACAGTGTCTAAGATCCATGTGGAAGGAAAATTAATTTCATTCCACTCAATAAGTCTCCTAGTGGTGACTTTGGATATAGCAAAATTGGTTTCAAATACCATGGTTTCATTTGACGTATCTGTCAATTTACATCGAGGATTCAAAGTGGACAAGAACTTATAATAAATTCTGTAAGATAAACATATAAGTTCAGATCCAGGAGCATAGTTATAACCATGAGTCTTAACATTTAATGTTAAAGCATCTAGAATATTGATGTCAGATAATGATAATTGCAAATTGGGTTGAGTATTAAAATATACAGGACCATAAGCCACCGTAGATTCGATAGAACCCATCAGAGATGCTCTAAAATTTAAATTTCTAGCATCTCTTAATGCAGCCATAAAAGATTCCGGTAACCCTTTAAGGGTTAATGGCTTAAATGCAATTTGTACCATGCCAATATGCATAAAACTATACTTTTTTCTATGTGAGATAATATCACGTTCATTTAATAAACGCACAGTTTGCTCAGAAGAATTTAAAGCTAAAGATTGTTAAGTTGTTTTTATCAACTGTTTAGAAGATATTCTATCAAAAAATCCATAATCATAAATTTTATTAATAGGAATCTGTGGAATAGTCAATTTATTTAATAAATCTAGGTTCAGAGGTACATCTACCTCTTCAAGTCTAGTATTTTTTATACTAGTTTCTCCGATATCCATGTTCAATATGAATATCTATGTTGAATACTATAACTGTCAAATATCATAAACAATTCCTAGGTAGTAATAATAATAATAATAATAATAATAATAATAATAATAATAATAATAATAATAATAATAATAATAATAATAATAATAACAGGGAAGGAAATAGGAAATAAAAGTAAGGCAGTTAATTTACAAAAATGAACTCAATCCTCAAATTCAGTGAATCCAGAATACCAGTCCTCAGTTATCAAATGCTGGAAACTAACATAATACAACAACGAGTACAACATACAATCCGTTGCGGCGCGCACCCGATCCCACCATACACACACAATCCTCCCTTGTTTCACCACATCAATATCAAAATCACATATAAAATTATTTGCGGGCCGCAACTCTATCCCACTGTATCATCATAATCAATATCATAATTGTCTCTTATTTCACCTTAATATCATTTATCAATGTCAAGAATCACATATACAACTGTTGCATCGCGCAATCCGATCCCATCATATCAATATTAAATTCTCTCTTATTCTACCATATCACAACCATTACGGCGTGCAACCCGATCCATAAATAAATTCAATAAATGTAATCAATTCAACAACTCAATTCACAACAATCTTTACGATTAAAAATATGAAAGTTTAAGAGTAGTATATTGCAGGTTTCAATATTGTACCAATTTGATAAATTTGACGATAAGTCTTAAAACAGCCTGCGATATATTTCTTGTATGATGAGGACACCTCCTGAACTAAATCTGAGTAGACTATGAGTTTTGTTTATCTTTCACTTTGAAGACAAAGGCTAATGCTGAATAGTACCATTATTTAATAGCATAATACGTGTTGAAAAATTTCTGAGTTGCTCAGCAGGAAAAAGGAGAAGCGAAAAGCAAAATAAGTATAGAGTGGTGAAATAATTTTCCGTGCTTGCCCTATAATTTATAAAAAGAACAAATAGTTCAGCTGGCAATCGTTTCATACATGTTTGCATGAGATATAATTTTTGCCAATGAATATCTACTCTCTTCATAGCATGTCTAACTCTCTGATTTCCTCCCATTCCTCTCCTCTTTATCTTGTGCCTGTACTAGCTACCAGTATGCATACGATGTATGACTGAGCTAGTTCACATTGCTCCAACTTTGTAGTTTTGGCACGTTTTGCCTTTTGGACATAACAAGCACCTGAAGTCGGTTGCAGCTGCATATTTGAAGTCACAGTCTAATTCCATGATCACTTCCTTGCCTTCTTTTGCGTTCAAGAGTTCAAGTAGTGGCTATACATCCCCAACCTCATTATGTTCCACATGGAAATGTAGTTCCATCTCCTATTGCTCCTTTATTGAGAGTGGGAGGGGACAGTCAGTCTATATCTTGCGATGGGAGAGTCTCAACTAGCAGCCCTGTTGCAACACCTGGCTTCATGCATGGATCTCCTTTGTCCGATGATTCTTCTCAACATTTTGATTCTGAAAGATTGAGTGATGCTGTTAGCAATGTTGTTGTTAATCATATAAGACCCAGGCCACTACACAATTCACTCTATTCTCTGTGTGTGCTGGCCATTTGTGCCTTAGCAAAGGATCCATCAACTCGTGTTGCAGGTCTTGGCCGGAAAGTGCTTTCGATTATTGGGATTGACCAAGTTCTTGCCAAGTCTGTCAAGTCAACTGTTGAATCCGCAACAGCTCCTGGCTCTAGTTTTGCTGGATTGAATCGATCGTCTTCTTGGTTTGACATGAGTGGAGGTATATTTGGTGACTCGAAGGAGACTAAGAGTCAATACTATTTTAGTTTCTCTAAACCCACAACCCACTAAATAAGTATCAACCTTGATGTTCAACTTTCCAGATGCTCATTATGCCTTTTGAAGTAATCATTTAGCTGTTGCAGGTGGACATTTACCTGACTTTTAGGATTCCTCCTGTTAGTCCCCCTCTGTCCAGTTACTTAACATTGCGAAGAGTTTATTCTTTAGACTTCAGGCCTCACCTAATGAACTCTCCAGACTCAGGATTAGCTGATCCGCTCTTGGGTTCTGGTGGATCTTCTGGAGCTTCAGAACGCAGTTTTCTTCCACAGTCAACCATCTATAATTGGAGTTGTGGCCACTTCTCAAAGCCACTTCTTACTGCAGCTGATGATAGTGAAGAGATCATTGCTAAGAGAGAAGTGAAGGAAAAGTTAGCTCTTGACCTCATTGCAAATGCCAGCACTGTTGTGAGTCGACTAGGCTCATGTTTCTTTCCCTCTCCCACCCCCATCTTTCATGTGTATTTGTCATCATTTATATGGAGCGCGTCTAATATGATCTTGCTAACTTCAAATTTCCAGCGGTGAGCAGACTGCATTATCAAATTGCCAGTTGGGATACAAAGTTTGAGTGTGGTACGAAAACTGCTTTGCTGCAGCCCTTCTCATCAATTGTGGTTGCTTCAGATGAGCGTGAATTGATCAGGTAGAGGAATCTCATTGGCCTGAATGAAGACATTGTTTGCTATGGTTCCTTCCCCTCGCGTTCTTCTATTGCAGAACTGCGGGAAGGGTGGGTTAGTTCAAGTACTAGGTTAGTCTAATGGGAGCTATGTGTAATCTGTAGTTCGGCCAACAATGCTGCTTTGTTGGTAAGCAACCATTCTCTGGTGGAAGGACTAAATGCTGGTCAAAGTTAGGACACAAGTCCAGAAAATATGCTTCGTCTGAAATAATTCACATCTTCGTGGAGCTTCAAGAAAGAGAAGCCATTTCTATTGAAATCCTTTTTTGACCTACTCTTGTATGGTGCTCGGATCAGGTGTTTTGCTTGGTTCTAAAATTTAATGATGTTTTAACATAAAAGATACGTCTAGAGGATATGAGTGATGGACTAATTTGTGGATAGGGAAATCGTGACCTCTTATTTACTTCACTTTATTGGAATCAAATATCATCTATTTGGCGAGTGCTCAATTCTCGAGAAATCTCAAACCTTTCCCTGTGATTCATGCTATGTTTCCCAACAGATTTGCTGCATCAGTTGCTTATTTTTGTTGTTCTTTCTCAGTCTTCTCACCCCTTACGCGCGTCACCTCAGGAACAACTTCTCAACTTTCTGGCAGTTAAGGTTTGAGATGTTGAGTTTCTTTTACATGGTAAAGTTTTTGGTGATTAGGTTTGATATGTTGAGCTACTTGTACGTGTTAGATGACTGGACAACATTCTACTAGTTTTATTTCTTTGTGCAGTTGCAGAAATATCATGGTTCTTGTGCCTTTGTGTATTACAGGGCGTGGAATTACAAGGAGGCTGCCCTTCTTAACAGCTTCGACAACCATGGTTACCCTGATAAAGGAATTTCAAAGCTCTGCCTCGTGAATGAGCTTGATGAGAGCTTGCTCCTTGTTGCTTCAGGTAAACATCTGCTGTGCCATATGTTTTTCTTTCGGTATTTGATGTTGCACACATTTAATCAAGATTGATGGTGGATGCCTTAATTTTTAACAAAGTTATCTATAAAAGGTGATGGCAACATACGGATTTGGAAAGACTATACTGAAAGAGGTCAACAGAAACTAGTTTCTGCATTCTCTTCAATTCAAGGTCACAGACCTGTTGCGCGCAGTGTGAATGCTGTTGTGGATTGGCAGCAGCAGTCTGGATACCTGGTATGTATAACGTATTTGATTCTAAAAAGTTAGTAAGTGAATGTAAAGCTGTCTGATATTTCCAATTTATTCTATTATAACTTACCTATTTCCTAAGTGCATCCACTACAACATCAATTTTTTTCTTTGATAAATCACGTTTCATTTCATTAACATCCCACCTAATTGGTGTCAAAAGCTATTTTCAACGTGTGAGAGCTAGTTGCTCAAACACGGGTGTGGGTGTCCGACATGGGATATATAAATTCTAAGATTCAGGGCTGCGGATCCTAGTATGAATACGGGTGTTGTGCGGCTACAAATAATTCAAAAAATAAAATATATAAATATCTCTAAATATGATACATTTGATTAAATTATCTTTAATATGGCAAATAATGGAAGAGGTTCTTGCATTGTTGATGTATAATTGGAACTTGTTATAAGTGGTAAGCATAAGAAATATATTCTAACTTATGATTTTATCTTATGGTTAGTTAGGTTCAAGTTTAACCGTGCTCCTAATGCTCGCTAACCGGTTTGAGAATATTTTGAGGTGGTCGAAGACAATGAAGACGCAAAACAAAGTGCAAACCAGTGTACCAACGTCTTTAATTGTCATAAGAAATATAATGATACAAAAGGTTATGATGAAGGCGTGAAGCATATTAAGAGATGTCTTGAGCATCATCTGCATCTAGGAAGACAACTTTGTATTTAAGTTAATGTGTTGGCAATTAGTGTTATTTTGGATTTGGTGAATTCTAGACTTAGATTGTGACTGCTAATGTTTAGTATTTGGTGATGGATTTTAGACTTACTATATTTTATGTGCTTTGGTCGTGAATTCTGACTCTTTATTTCTCATCATCAAGTTTGGGTATTTACATTTTATTAATGTTGTTTGGTTTAGTAGTCTGCCACGGTGTATTTCTGTTAGATATTTAGCGTGATTGTATGGTGTTTTTGCACAAAAAGCTTGTGCTAATGCTTAAGCTTGTAATTTCAGCAAATTGGTACCTATTTGACACTTCGGTTATCAAAAACTGTTTGATCACTTTCGTGGAGAATCTGAATCAATACATAAGTATTGGAATCAATTCTGACTCAATTTATTTAATGTGTTAATTACTTTCCGACCAAGTATAGCCTATTTTTTGAAGCAGAAAATAACCCAGCATACCAAGCCCATACCGACCAAACTATACACCGAACCGACCACCCACCCCTAATTACATGTAATGTCGTCGCACAAGTTAACTTTAAGTAGATGTTTTACACATTTCGCTTATATGTCAATTTGAATTTCTCATCAGCTTGCATCTGGTGGATTTCTTTAACATGGCTAGGAATCTTGACAAAGAGCAGCTTGTAAATACTACTCCAACATCCTCGGATTACAGCATCTCAGCATTGGTGAGTTTTTTCACATTTTTCTGAGAGTTTATAGTATTAATTTATTTGTTCATTTACTAGAAAACCGTTAGCATTGTTTAAGTATTTGTTTTCTATCTTGTGCTCGGATTTTGAGAAATGAAATAAGACGATTTTAAAATTTGAGCAAACCATGAAATATTGATGAATGAAATGGTCTCCGAAGAACACCCCTCATTCCTCAACACACACACGAGCGAGTAAACATGTACACACACGTGTAAACATGTACATATGTATATTTTTTTTATAAGGCATGTGAAAAAAAAAAGGGCACTAATCTCCTGCTATGGGCAGGGTCCGAGAAAGGGCCGGATCACAAGGGTCTATCGTACGCAGCCTTACTCTGTAATTTTGCAAAAAACTATTTTCACAGCTCGAACCCGTGACATTCTGGTCACATGACAGCAACTTTACCAGTTATGCCAAGGCTCCTCTTCTTGTAAGGCATGTGCATATGTATACTATATATGAACATGTATAGTATACATGTCTTTTGGGTCGATCTGTACTTGCCAAAATCCAGATATTAAATCAAATTTAGAGAAAATCGTGGCAGCATAGACTCTTTGTAATAAGTCTTTCTTGTTCGGAATAGGATACCTAATCCATCTAAGTGCTGCGTTAAGAGGCTTGTAGTTGATGACCAAGCGGGGGACTCCGCGCTCGATTTCGGAGTTTTTGTTGACATAGAATGCCGCACAACTCCAGGGAGACTTTGAAGGAGAAATTATCTTCTTGTCTAAGAGATCATTGATCTCTTTTTGACAATGCATTGCAAGCTCGTGATTCATTTGAATAGGTCGAGCTTTAGTAGGGATGCTTTTTTCGTCAAAGTCAGGTTCATAAGGAAGCCCAACAATGTGCCTCTTACGTTTCCAAAATGCCATTGGCAAATCGGAACAAAGCTCCTGCTGAATCTTAGCTTCTAAACTTTTAATTTTAGAAGAGCTTACAGAATCAGTTAACTGCTTCTGTATTTTTTTGGAAAGCTACGTCTTCTTTTAAAAACTTAATTTGTTTTTCTTTATTTTTCAAAGAATGTATGACTGCATAAGTTGGAGGCTTATGGAAAGGAAGAAGGACATTGCTTGTGGGATAATCCACATGAACGCCTTTATTTGTAACCAGGTAAGGTTTGCAAAGCTGAATGAAAGGAGTACCTAGGATTACTGCATTGCAAAGGTCTTTTGCTAAGAGAAATGGAGTCTGGATGAACCTGTCTGGTTCCTCTGGGGAGGTCATAATCTTTACAGAAGGAAGTTTGTAAGTGATCTTAAGTTTTTCACTAGTGGCGGCCCGTAGGCGTTCCTTGGTTTTTATGAAAAACCTGGTTGGAATGGCACCTTCTTAGATGCAGCTTCTGTTTGCTCCAATGTCAAATAAAGCTACGCCAGTCCAAACAAAAGATTTACTGACGATGAGAGTTACTCTAACATGGTATTTCTGAATCCTTATAGAAGAAAGATGTCCTAAGAAGGATTCTGTTTCATCATCGTCTTGGTCAGAGGTTGCAACTGCCTGTACAACCTCTTTGAGCTTTTGTGGCTCACTAGACAATTGTTGGAGGACAAGTCTATCAAGTTCTTGTCTTGCTTTTATTTCTCTAATTTCTTGTTTTAGGTGTGCTATCTCAGATTGAAGGTCTAAGATGGTCACCTTTGAGACCTTAGGATTATCAGAGGGAAATCTCTTCAAGATATCAGTAATGTTGTAGGTATTAGCTACCTGAGGATAATTTTGAAGAGTTGAAGATGAGGTTGTTGAAGGTTTATTAAGGACTGTCTTAAGTTTTCCTAAATAGTCCTTTGGTATCAGAGCCAGTGGGGAAGTAAGGATGTGATTCTTGTTTTTAACATACTGTTATGCGGTACTGCCAGATCTAGTTTTAAATTCATAGATCTCTTTATTTATTGTTAAGATTGAGAGTTGTTCTTTCTTTATCTTGTTATAGTACAAGTATGTTAGATCTGATGATAGATCTGCAGATCTACTGATTCTTTTCCATAAAATGGTTAAATATATGCTTGTATTATGAAGAATTTTTGAAATGACACTGGGATCCTTTCGGATCTGCACTGTAAGCGTGGTTCCCAGGGATTATGGCGAGGTGATGCCTGCAAATGTACCTGGTAGGCTTGCAGATGGTTTTAAAAAAACTTTGGGTCATTTAGAAGTAATTCTTTGTACAACAATCATAAACATTAGCCCTTTTGAGTAAAAGAATTAGTATACTTACAGATCTACCCTCCATATCTGACGCTAAGCACTATAGTAAGATAAAGTCTAAACAGAACTCTTACAAGGCCTTAAATGCTATAGATCTATGAAGTTTAAACACCAGATCTGACTCTTCCACATACAGTAGCATTACGAACTTGAATAACTTCTTTATGAAACCACTTGGTCTCTCGAGCCAAGGATAGGGAGCTTTTTAATCATTCAAATGCCTTACTTCCACTCTCTCTCGACTAGATCTACGAGTTCTTCTTCTTCCTCCTCTTCTTCCAATTTTAAGCTCAAAGAAGAGATTAGTTTCTTTGATTTGCAGTAATCAATTGACGACTGAAAAATCCCCAAACATCCCCAGTCAACAATTTACAAGTCTCAAAAATGGAGCTTGACAAGTGATTATCACATGTCTACCATTGAGCAAACTATCCCTCTGGAATCAGACCATTAGGAAATCAAACTTCTCAATATCAAATCTATTGAAAAATATAGGAAGAAATATAATTACATCCATTTTGGTTTAGTACAAATAGCCGCTAAGCCTTTATCCAGAGAAGGACTGGACACATCACTCCTTCTATGTCTTAGAGATTCTAGATTCCTAGAATTCAATGATTCTTTACTAGGAATGGTGGAAACCAGTCTTTGTAATGGACCAATTTATTTCGACTGTTTCCCTAACATTACAGTCTCCCTTAAGGATAGAAATATTTTAGATGCCTTGACCCTAAATGTTAAGGCTTCTAATTATAAGACTAAGTGGCTCTCTTCCAGTAGCAATTATTTACAGAATCCAATATAAGGCAATGAGTTCTGCCTTTAACACTGGAGCTATGAGAACTACTCACAAAGGTAAACAGTTCTCTTCCAGACAAATCTGCAAAGGTCTCATCTGTCTATCCCAAGACCAACCTCTTGGAATCAGGTTTCCCTCCCGGAAAACTGGCTTCTGCAGGATGTCACTCCTACTCAAAAGCCACAAAACACGATGATTTCCCAGATCCAACAACTCCCATCCGGATCTGTGCTAGTTTCCTTTCAGAGGTCCCTTAGCCAAAGAGTAAGTTCCTCTGCCTCTTCGCAGTCTGAAATTCTACCGATTCATTCTACTAGACATTCAATGTCTTCATATCCTACTAGAATCGAGACAGTAGACTTCAAATCTAGAGTTCCACAAGCTAGATATAAGGTAGAAAAACCAGAAACGGTTCCCTCTGCCGACACTACCTACAATCGACTAGATTCTCCTACCTATACGTCACTAGGTGCCGAATTAAGAGATGACAACATCATTGGTGCTTTGGAGATAGAATTTGAAATTGATAAAAAAAGGTCTCCAAAAGGAATTTTACTCTCCTGACAATCTTTTCAAAAGAACTTGGTTTTTAGAAAAATATAAAGGAGAAGAAAGAAAGAAAATTCAAATAATTTTCTGTGATAGTCTAAATGTCATTAGACAACAAATTAATATCTTTGAATGGTTTGAAATTTATGCTGATTTTAACCAGATCGATTTTCCTTTTTCAAACTCAATTAATGTTTCGAAAATATGGAAAACCAATACTGGCGAAGAATTTATTTTCCAACTTCCTCCGTCACAAGGATTTTCGACAAGCTTCGCTAGCAGCTCCGTCACAGCCTCACCTTTCAAAAAGAGAGCTGACACTGAGCCGATCACTGGCAAAGATATCAAAAATATTTTTGAACAAAATAATTACACTAACAAATATTTACAAACTCTTGGAGAATACTTGTTTTCAAATTCATCTCCAGCTTCTCTAAAAAAACCAACAGTAGGAATCTTTACTCCTACAACTCCTTTATTTAAGCCATACGAGATCCCTAGAACCCATACTAGAGAACTTGTTATGCACCGCTCTACAGATTCTACCAAATTCTCTGAACTACAACTGAGAATTGCAGAAATAGAAAGATCCTTAACAATCCAGGAAACTCCAGTCCGACAGACGGAAGATTCTTCTTCTAAGTTCGTAGGAGCTCTAGGAGATACCGATTCGGATAATGAATCTGAACAATTTTCACAAATTTCTCTAGAAAACAAGCCTCCTCTAGAAATAGCACCTATTAAGTCTGAATTTTCCAATTGGCGAAAGCCTCAAAAACTCTATAACCTAGGACTACACAATGCAAGTCCACACCACCAATTCGACTAATGTACTTGAGATCCATATAGAAGAACACTACTAGAATTCCTGCAAAAAGCAATCAAACTTTAGCGATCAACGTTAGTCTGTCAAGAAAAGCGATCAAAGTTGGTCGCTAAACTGATGAAAATAATAAAATAATAATTTTAAATACATTAGCGATAATTGATCGATAATTTCGTCAAACTGTTGACCGGACTGGTCAGACTTGCTTGGTCAAAGAAATACTCAGATTAGCGACCAACGTTGGTCACTTAAGGGGACCCACTTATAAAATTTTAATAATTATAATATTATTTAAATCAAATTATAAAATATAAATAAATAAATCTAAAATTGGCGACCAAAGTTGGTCGCTAAATAAAGAGTAAACAGATAGAGACCAACTTTGGTCGCTAATTTGGGACCCAATTATAAAATTTTAATAATTATAATTTTATTTAAATAAAATTATAAAATATAAATAAATATAATTCAAATTTAGCGACCAAACTTGGTCTCTTAGTAAAATGGAGACCAACTTTTGTCGCTAATCAGGGACCCAGTTCTAACGTTTAATAATAATATTAATATTTTAAATATTATATGAAATATAAATAAATCTGATTTAAATTTAGCGACCAACGTTGGTCGCTAATTTTAAATTATGTATAATTAGCGACCAAAGTTGGGCGCTTTTCAAGTCAACATTGGTCAAAATTAAAATTACCTTTGTATTTACTATCTAAATAATATAAATATAAGTCGTTAACACTTTTGTAATACAAGGGATGAATAGACTAAAATATATTCTAACATGCTATATATGCAGTTAAGTAGTACTACGAAGCGTGTGTGCGTATCCAT
>MCJB01001401.1:0-15381 GCA_002018475.1 Nicotiana obtusifolia | reverse complement strand
AGTATGTATATACTAAATATATTAATAAGAAAGCGACCAACTTTGGTCGCCCAACTAAAATCTGATTTAA
Organism: Nicotiana obtusifolia; assembly: GCA_002018475.1. Taxonomy (NCBI): domain Eukaryota; kingdom Viridiplantae; phylum Streptophyta; class Magnoliopsida; order Solanales; family Solanaceae; genus Nicotiana; species Nicotiana obtusifolia. The sequence goes on along the minus strand of MCJB01001401.1, from coordinate 15,311 downwards.
TTAATATTCCCGATAAGCGACCAACTTTGGTCGCCAAATTCCCCATAAAATTTTCTTCAAGTAGCGACCAATTGTGGTCGCTATTTTCCAAATCTGATTTATTTAATATTCAACAGAAGCGACCACCTTTGGTCGCCTAATTCCCCAAAAAATTCCCTTACAGTTGGCGACCATCTTTGGTCGCAAATTATAAACCTGGGGCCTACTGGGCGACCAAAGTTGGTCGCCATTTCTGAATTTTATTTGACCAGCTTGGTCTGACCAGTCCGGTCAAAATGTTGACGAATATGGAGACCATTTGGCGACCTATATTGGTCGCTATTTGATTTAATTTTTTTTTTCATTTTTTTCATCTACTTTGGCGACCAATGTTGGTCGCTTTTGGGTTTAGACCAACTTTGGTCGCAAATTGTTGGTTGCTAAAACACTGATTTTTAGTAGTGTTTGTTATTTCTTTCACACCCTTATTTGTAGTACTCTTAGACAGTCTGTGAAGTTGTGACACCAAATCTTGGGTAGTTTCGTTAAGGAGATTTTGTTAGCGGTATTTTAAAGTCTGAAATTTTTATTATTCCGCTCGTTAAGGTATGTTGTTTGTTAGTTGTAGGTTTAAAGTTGTAATGAATTTAAAAATGAAAATAAGGCAAATAATTCGGTTGATTGGCTTGCCTAGCTTTCACGAGTAGGTGCCATCACGACTCCCGAGGGTGGAAAATCCGGGTCGTGACATTTACATATAATTATAATATAATTTTACTACAATTTCGTAAGTACATTCGAGTTTCAATCTGAAATTCAGCCAAAATCAAGTCTAATCTTCACCAAAACACCTTCAAAATTGAGATATAAACTCCAAACAATATTCCCAATTGTTTGCAACAGTACCCAATCCAAACAAATAATGATTTTTGAAAACCCAAATTCGATTTCAAAGCTTCAAAGCTTTTTAATTGCTGTAAATGGTGGAGAGTCAAACACCTTCAAAATTTATTGATTGACAATTTCAATTTGAACACCAATTGTGCAATATGAAAGAAATTACTAAGTGAAAATGATTGAAATCCTTTGATGAGTTCCATTAAAACTCTATACAACAAGAAATTCATTAATGAGTTACTACAATATCTTCGTCTTGTATTTAGTAATTCTTTTCAATGTTTGTAATCCGCATTTTTGAGTTGCAATCTTTGTTCTGTGAACTCTAAATTTTATAATAACCAATTAAGTGTGAAAGTTCCACTGGCAGAAATCATGTTCTTTTATTAAGATCCCACTACTAGAACGAAAGCTAGACGATGGGTACGCTCGAAAAGCAGAGAGAGAGACACGAAGAGAGAGAGAGAGAGAGAGAGAGTGGACAAGTATAAAGGGATAAAGAAATAGCTGATATTCCTTATTCACTTCTTAATATGAAGGGATACTCATCTAAAACTTATTTGTATATAATTGATAAATTGTATCTGACCATGTAATTAAATTGAAACTTGAATATGGTGGGTAATAAGGTTTCAGTTAGTGTATAGGAAAGTAAAAATCCCATTTCCTAAGTGCCATTGGGCCTTGTAATTGCATGATAAGAACCTCAAATCATAAGGCTTCTTGCTCAAAACTCGAAATTTACCTAATGATTTACATAATTGAACATATGCTAACACGTTTGAAATCTAAATACTTAGGGTTCGTCTGGTACGAGGGATAAGAGATAATTAATCTCGGAATTAAATTTGGGATGAGTTTATTCTTATTTGGTTGAGATAAAATTGTGATATAACTAATCCCGGGATTAGTTATTCCGGAATCATAGTGTTTTTTTATCCCCATGAGAAGGTGAGATAACTAATCTCAAAATAACTAATCCCAAAATAATTAATGATGAGATAGCTTGTTTCCAACCAAACGACTTACGTATTGTTGCAGAGACAATATAAAGGTAATTAAGCAATTTGAGTTTCTTGAGTCTTCATCCATAATTTTGTGCAATCGATTGATAGAAAATAAAAAATGCTGATAAAAATTATTTCCTCTCCAAATCAAACTTAAAGATCTCAGTCATATACAAAAAAACATGAATTTAATATACAATGTCATTGTGAAATGCTTTTGCACTATCAATGTACTTTTAGCTTTATAACAAGTTAATGATTCCTATAATTATCTGTAAATTTTTTTTTTTGACGCGGTCATGATGTAGAAATTACACTAAAAAATTATAGCAGAACAGTTGTATGACTATCAAAGTGCCACCGCCTCCACAATACTGAAAAAAATCCTCTCACAACAGCAAACATTTAATTTTGACTAAGTTCACCATTAATCACTTATAAATAGAGCACTACTGGGGCAACATTCACAGAACGTAATTGTATGAAGCATCAACCACTTTCTCAATCGACATCATTTTCGTGCTACATTTGATCCTCTTCACCAACTGTGCCACCAAAACTCATGGCGGAGGAGAAGCACCACCACCACCTCTTCCACCACAAGGACAAGGAGGAAGAAGGCGGCCCCGTTGATTACGAAAAGGAAATCAAACACCGTAAGCATCTTGAGGAAATTGGTGAATTTGGCACTGCTGCTGCCGGTGTCTACGCCTTGGTAAATATAATGGTTTTATATACTTGAGATACAGTTTTCATAAAATTACATTTTTCTCTGAAGTTTTTTCTGTTGTGAACGCGTTAGATTGTCATCATCATGTGCTTATGATCTAAAGAACAAGAATTATCGATAATATACGTCGTCTAACAAATGTTCGCTGCTTTCATTCCCAAATTATCGTCACAAATCACAATATTGTCGGATTGCCAGAAAAAAAGGGGTTTTTACTTGCCAATTACTATTATTTACTCTAGTGCAAAAGAAAAACACAATTCACAGGTAGAGTATATATATTTTTTCCTTTTTGTTTTGTATTTAATTTGTTGATATGTAAGAGAGGAGTGTGAAAAATCAAAGAAAAACACGAAAAGATCTTTTTGTAGAAGACTCGTTCTAGCCGGAGACGGACATAGGATTTGAAGGTGAGGGGGAGCATATGAGACGATTGTTCAACTAATGCCTCATTGGAGTTTTGATCTTAATGATTCCAAGCAATATATATATATATTTAAAATTTTTACTGAGATTAACGGCGTCCAGTGAACCCTCAACTCAATACATAGGTCCATCTTTGGTTTTGGCACCGGCAGTTATACAATACAAGTTAAGTTAATTTACAATAACAGGTAGATCTAATATCAAGTTTGATATAGTAACAGGTATTAAAATTAGAGTAATAACGTTGCACTAATAGTATTTTTTTACAATGTGCATATAACTTAAAATTCTTTGTAAAAGGATAACTTTTCAAAGGAATTAAAGTTTCTACCATTTATAATTATAAAATGAAATGTAGTCATGGTTAAATCGTGATATTAGTTAGCTATAATAGTTTTAAGTGTCAACTCCCACCATCACGTATGTCACTCTAAATATTTTATAACTAATTTTCGAAATTTGTCTCTACGTCAATATTAACTTTTCTTTCTAATGTTCCTTTGGTTTTGGTGATAAACACTTTAGCATGAGAAACATGAAGCAAAGAAAGATCCAGAGCATGCACACAAACACAAGATAGAGGAAGAAATAGCAGCAGCCGCTGCAGTTGGAGCTGGTGGATATGCATTTCATGAGCACCATGACAAGAAGGATGCTAAGAAAGAAGAAAAAGAAGCCGAGGGAGGAAAGCACCACCACCACCACCACTTCTAAATTACATTGGTTTCTGACCTTTAATTCTGCTGTTGCTTTCCGTTTCCTGTATGGAGTATAATAGTGTTTTCCTACTGTAATGTTCTCTAGTAGATATATGCTTCCATAAATAATCATGTGTGTTTTTTAACTTTCCCCGCAATTCTCTGTTGAACTACCTACCTTGTATATAGTTGCTTTTCTGAGTGGTGTAATAAATGGGTATGTCGCGCCTGTGTGAATTTGTTTATCTTTTAACTAGTTAATACAATAATTTATAACTTATCATCTATACTAATAACGTAAAGAATTTCTTTATAGACTTATAGAACTAGTAATTGGTCTAATTTAATTTGTTGCAGTAGGTTTCGTTTTCAGGGAATTAGCTAGCTAGTTCGACTTACTATGAGCACTTATTCAATAAGTGAGATGATAATGTAATTTTCTTTTTACAGATACAAAAGTTAAACTCAGTAATACAACTATTCATCTTTTGGTTTCTTTACGAATAAATGGAAATGAATTTCTAATGTAAAGTGTATACGGTCGAAATCGAGCTTGCGGTGCATCCTAGCCTCCGACATGGTAAGCCAAGCTCGAGACATGACAATAAAGGACTGAAGATCGACCCCAAGTCCTATCGGGCTAGAACCCGGAGATAGGACGCCTGCCTTCGAGAATATTGAGGCCATGATCCCGGAACTGGTCCTAGCTTCAAACGACTTTGAAGAAACAATTACGGCGGGAATCTCGGCACGTATCGATAAAGAATCGGCAATCAGTAAATCAAAAGATTTTTTCCCTTTTATAGAATTGTACCTAAAGTAGGACTCCTCTGCTATATAAAGGGGTTCTGATAATTCATAAAATATATGGTAACACGCATTCCAAAGCAATATATCATTATTTTTATGTTATGTTCTTCTGCTTTCATTCATCAGTGCTTGTTGTTACGAGCCCAGATCGAGAAAAATATTTCAATAAGGCTTAAATCGTCTTCCCCATGTGGTTTGAGCTTACTTTATCCTTATTTATTTAATTTGTCTTTATTTGCTGCTTTGTGTCAGCTAAATCCTCGTATCCTTAAAAGTACTTATAAATTTAATTATTATCCCATTTTGAGAGTAAATAGTTTGGCGCCCACCGTGGGGCTGAGGATAATAGTGGCTATTTGATACAACTTCTATAACACACACTACTTTACAGTTGTTCTTTGGAGTGTCTCTAATTTCAGGTTAAAGCTCAAAATGTCAAACTCCCAGTCAGCACTTCTACATGTTGGCGATGAGTCCGGTCATCACAGGCAAAATAACGTAGTGCCCAGTGGCGAGGCACCTCCTGTTGATCCCATCGAAATTCCGGTCCCTGACCCGATTGACGCCAACTCGCATATGGCCATCAACGCAAATCTGTCTACCGACCCCGAGAATAGCGTCCGTAGTGAAGCCCAATCAGCAGCCCGAAATACACAAGACGTTGGAGGGGACGAGATCAATTTACGGGTAATTTTCAAAATATTGCAAGCTCAACAGGTGGCGATAGCCCAGTTACAGAACCAAAGCCGTGCACCGAGTAGAATTGAACCTGATCCATCCCCGGAAATCACCCGTAGAAACGAATCGGTCGCGGAGAGGCCGAATGAGAATGAATCAAGGACCAACTCCGAGATCTTAAAGATGCTCGAGCAACTGACGAAACGGGTAGAATCAGGAGAGAAGAAAATCGAAGCTAATGACAAAAAGGTGAAAACCTATAATTCTAGGGTCGACCAAATCCCAGGAGAACCACCGATATTAAAAGGCCTGGATTCCAAGAAATTCGTTCAAAAACCTTTTTCTCTAAGCACGGCTCCAAAGTCGATCCTTAAGAAATTCCGCATGCATGAGATTCCTAAGTATAACGGAACGACCAACCCAAATGAGCATGTGACCTCCTATACATGTGCCATCAAAGGGAACAACTTGGAGGATGATGAGATCGAGTCTGTCTTGTTGCAAAAGTTCGGGGAGAACTTGTCAAAAGGAGCTAAGATATGATATCACAACTTACCTCCTAATTCTATTGACTCATTTGCTATGCTTGCAGATTCCTTCGTAAAAGCACACGTCGGGGGTCGAGACCAGGAAGTAAGACCTTTTCAAAGTAAAGCAGAGGGATAACAAGATGCTCAGGAAATTCGTGTCCCGGTTCCAAATGGAACGGATGGACTTGTCCCGGGTCACGGATGATTAGGTCGTTCAAGCTTTCACCCAAGGACTCAACATTCAAAACTCATTGGCTTCATAGGAATTGAAACAAAACTTGGTAGGATATCCGGCCATCACTTGGGCCGATGTCCATAACCGGTATCCATCGAAAATCAAGGTTGAAAATGATCAGTTTGGGGCCCCTGTCGGGTTCGTGTATCCCGTCAGAACCATCGACAGAGTCAATAGAGACATTGATAGTGAATCGAGGTCAAACAGGAGGTATCGGCTGTACAATGGATATCGAAGAAGCTGTGGGTCTGGGCGGAACCCTATGAGAAATGAAAGGAGAAATGACCGAGGTCAAAGCAATCTGGGACTCATGAGCAAAAAACAGCTTCAACAGGCCTGTCGGTCTTAAAGAAGCGCCAAGATTATCGGAGTACAACTTCAACGTCGATGCCACCGCTATCATATCTTCCATCGGACGCATCAAAGATACCAAATGGCCTCGACCTCTACAGTCTGAAACCGTATTTTCAATGTCACCCAATATGTGTTGTGACTACTTACCCATTAAGGAATGTAATGCATAAACCCGAGCTCTCGGGATGGCTGGCCAAATGTGCCGTGGAGATCAGCGGGTATGATATTGAATATCGGCCCTAGACTGCCATTAAATCTCATGGAAGACTTTGTACCGACTTTATGTCGGACCAAATACCCGAGGTCGAAAGAGAGTTATTGTTGAACTCAGGGACTTCTTCGAGGATCTAGACCCTCTTTACGGACGGCGCCTCGAACACAAAAGGGTCCGGACTTGGAATTGTGTTGAAGCCACCAACAGGCAATATAATTAGACAATCTATTAGAATTGTAAAATTGACGAACAACAAGGCCGAATATGAGGCCATTATTGCAGGTCTCGAACTAGCCAAAAGCTTGGGGGCGGAGGTGATCGAAGCTAAGTACGACTCCCTCCTTGTGGTAAACCAAGTTAATGGGACGTTCGAGGTTAGAGAGGAACGAATGCAAAGGTACCTGGATAAGTTGCAGGTAACATTATAACATTACACCGGTTGAAGGAGTGACTCTACAACACGTACCTCAGGATCAAAACAGTGAGGTCGATATCCTTGCTAACTTGGGGTCGTCCGTCAAAGACGATGAGTTCAACTCGGGGGCAATCATACAACTCATGAGATCGGTGGTGGAAGAAGGCCACGCTGAGGTAAACTCGATGAGCCTAACTTGGGACTGGAGAAATAAATATATAGAATATCTGAAATACTGCCTTTGGATCCAAAGGAATCAAGGCCCTTACGTATAAAAGCAGCCCGGTTTAGTCTGTCCGAAGACGGAACCCTTTTCAAAAGAACATTCGATGGCCCGCTCGCGATATGTCTAGGAGAGGGAAATACCGAGTACGTTCTGAGAGAAATTCACGAAGGCACCTGCGGAAATCATTCGGGTGCCGAATTATTGGTTCAAAAAATAATTAGAGCCGGCTACTACTGGATCGACATGGAAAAGGATGTGAAGGAGTTCATACGAAAATGCGATGAATGTCAAAGGCATGCTCCGATGATTCATTGATCTGGGGAGCTGCTACACTCGGTCTTGTCACCTTGGCCGTTCATGAAATGGGGGATGGACATCATGGCCCCCTTCCATGGACACCCGGTAAGGTCAATTTATACTATTTATGACTGAATATTTTTCTAAGTTGGTGAAAGCCCAGGCATATAAGAAGGTCAGGGAGAAGGAAGTCGTCGATTTCATTTAGGACCACATCATATGTCGGTTCGGAATGCCGGCCGAGATCATGTGCGACAATGGGAAATAGTTCATCGGCAGCAAAGTAGGCACGTTTCTTGAGGACCATAAGATAAAAAGGATCCTATGAACACCCTACCACCCTAGTGGGAATGGACAAGCAGAGTCCACTAACAAAACCATACTCCAAAACCTCAAGAAGAGGTTGACCGATGCCAAGGGAAAATGGAAAGAAATCTTGCTCGAGGTCCTGCGGGCATACCGTATGACCTCGAAGTCCAGTACCGGGGCCACCTCGTTCTCGCTGAGGCGCCGAAGCTCTAATATCGGTCAAAGTCGGAGAACCGAGTCTCAGGTTCCGATATGCAACCAAAGAATCAAACGACAAAGCCATGAATACGAGCCTGGATCTGATAGATGAAAGGCACGAAGCCGCCCTTGTTCGGTTGGCCTCCCAAATACAGCGGATCGAGAGGTATTACAATCGAAGAGCCAACCTTCGACATTTCAATGTCGGGGACTTAGTGTTAAAGAAGGTCACGCTAAGCACCCGGAACCCGAACGAAGGAAAGTTGGGGCCAAACTGGGAAGGTCCTTATCAAATTATCGAGATCACCAGAAAGGGATCGTACAAACTCGGAACAATGAACGGTGAGCAACTACCGAACAACTGGAACATAACTCACTTGAATCAATATTATTTCTAAGGTACGACCCCATTCATTCCTTTTACTTATTTGTATTTTGGAGTAACACTTGCAGGCGACCATTGAAGAATGACACAATTTTTAGGCCTGAAGCACGCGTTGTACTCTTTTTCCCTTGAACCGATTTTGTCCCAAATGGGTTTTTCGGCAAGGTTCTCAACAAGGCAACAGTAAATCATGCTAACTTAGAATTGAAGGCTGGCTACGAACCGGTGTCAAAGATCACGATAATAGTCTTCGAGGCTTCTATATGATCGGCCTCGAACACTGGGGGGCATCACCCTCGGATAATGACTTTAGCAAGGAAAGAAACTTTATGATCGAATGGTCTTGGCTCGATCGATAGAATTTATTTTAAGGGCCAAACGGTTAAATGAACCGTACCCACATAGACTGCTCGAGCCCTGACACAATGCTTGTACACGTGTAACCATATATATTACGTACAGAAATAAAAATAAATTTCTACCTTGCGGATAAACATCTTGTCCTTTAAAAAATTTCTTTTCTTTCTTTTCTCTTAAGGAATGTCTTACATTCGATCCCTTAAAGATATCAAGCCCAAAGGCCGTCTTTATTCGGTTTCAAAGGATCGCTCTCACTCGGGGACTGTCGTCTAAAGAAAAATTAGGACGGTCCGGGCTATCAAAGCCCGGGGGCACAAGACCTATTAGGCAATGCCCGAACCTTAAAGGCTACGGCCACCCCCATTCGAGGACTGTTATCTTGGACAAGCCCAGATAACTCGAGATAACAAGCCCACTGGGCAACACCCAAACTAAAAAGGCTACAGCCATATTAAAACGGCTCGGAGACGTTCGAGACCCGTAACAAAGAACAAGGCCTTCAAAATATCTAACCTGGTTTGAAATGCTACCCTTGGCGAAATTATCATCTAAAATGTTCTAAGTATTTTGGGGAAAGCTTCCGATCATACCGAGCCCCCGCGAATTGCAAACAAGATAATATCGAAAGAAAGGACTGTTCGAACCTCCGAATAAGACCTAAATATTACATGCTAAGGCATTTTGATCTTTGCAAACATTAAGAATAAAGCGAAGGAAAACAAACTTAGAAACTATCGAAGGGAAAAAAGAAGCCTTATATTATATATATAAAAAAAGGACTTTACAAAGGCCAAACGGCCTTAACAAAAAGTACAAAATTAAAAAACTACAAACATAAAAGAAAAATGTTAGGGTTATCTATGATTAGTCTACGTACGAATTAAAGTCATCAAGAGATATCTAGAGTACCCGGTTTAGCACCTGTTGTGCTTCATTGAACAGGTAGGGCGCATCTACCTCGTTCATCCTTGGTCACCAGACACCGAAGGTAATTGGCCACCCCTACGGGGGTGGAGAGGACTTGAGCATCCTCCAGAATAGAGATGATGATACACCGCTTCCGGTCAGGATCCACACTCGGAGCTGTGAACCGGTTGATCAGTTTCGGGCTTGAGAAAGGTTTGCTTGCTCCCGAAGATGGACTCTTCTTCGGTAACTCTAAGTCACCCAATCCAGTGATGTCCTCCATGGCGGTGGAGTTCATGCCATCAAAAAAGCCGCGGAAGGGGTTGTCCGCTCCACAGGCCCCCTCGTTGGGACGCTCTTTCACTGTTTGGGCCTCATTATACATGGACTCAGTAAACGAGGGTAATTCGGTGATGTCTATCACACCGAGTGCTTCCTTCAGGGCACTGTCCGCATCCTGGGAAGCCTCGGACCCAACCTCTTCATCGACCTTCTTAGCTCGAGGCAGGGCGGTCTCAAGATTTTCTAGTTCGGAGGCCCCTTGCCCTTCGAGCTGCCACGACACGTGGGCCATTAGGACAAAGGCTTCTTCTTCTTCGGACTCATCTCTCAGCCGGTAGAGCGAATCGGAAGGTGGTGCACGGGCACTGATGCTGTCCTTTGGCTTGCGCACCGGCCTTCTTCTTGTTTTCTTTTTCTTCGAGCTCGAGGAACTCGGAGCCCTCTTTCTTTTCTTCTCTCCAGCCCGTCTCAGAGCAGGGGACTCGGTAGGTAAGTCCTCGCTACCGGCTAGAGGCCTTAGTTCGGCAACCTTGGATAAACCTACATAAAGAAGTAAAGGGAGTAAAGACTTAATGATAAAAAAAGGAATCTAAATATTGCCTACCTGGGAAAGGAGTCTCACCATGGGAACGGGCCTCCCGACGGCCCTTCGAGAGCTTGCGCTATGAACACTCGGAGTAGGACATATGTGATACGATACCCTCAACCCACTCCTTGAGTCGAGGGACAACATTTGAGACCCAAGCGATGGCTGCATCGTCAAAAAACACCGATAAGGAAGAAAGAAATAAGTATAAAATGGACTTTCGAAAATAAAACTGTACTTACATGATGTATTCCACTTCTCAGGGAATGATATGCGCTCAGGTGGGATCAGGTTCGAAGTCCTCACTCGGACAAAACGACCTTGCCAGCCCCGATCTCGGTCTTCATCAATACTCGAGAACGGGGCTTTGCTGGCCCGGCGCACGAGCTTTATCATTCCCCCCGGGAGATTCGGGGACTGTACAAGTTTATAAGAATGTCGATAGTGAACGAGCATCCATCGATTCTGCTCACGAAGAACCGGAGGAGGATCACGATCCTCCAGAGCGAAGGATGAATCTGACCGAGGCACTCCTTGTACCTCTTATAGAAATCAATGATGACCGAGTCCATCGGGACCAATGTAAAGGGATAAGTGTAAACACTTTGGTATCCCTCGACATGGGAGGTGATGGCTTCATCAGGGTCAGGGATCACTATGCCCATACCGGCCTAGTAGCAGTCTTTTTGGACCGTAGGGAAGACTTCTTCAGTGATCGAGCATATGTATCTCGAGACCTTCTTACACCTGCCTTGTATGGAGGAAGGTTTTTCAACCTTGAAATCAGCATTGACCAAGCATCCTCCGGGGATGAACATTTTCAAAGGGGGTTTTGGTATTGGTTCATCGACAGCAGTACGCAAAACAGTCTCCTCGACCTCAGTAGCCGGCCGCGAAGTAGAAGGAGTCTCTTTTTAGGGAACGGTTTTGGAAGTCTTTGCCATTTCTTTAAAAGATGGAGGAAAAATGGAGAAAGAAAGGAAGTGGAAGGATTGTATTTGTCGGCTTGAGATGAAGATAAACAAGAGTTCTTGCAAAGGATCTCAGATAACTGGAGTAAAAGTGCTAGAAAGTACTGAAATTTTAAGAGCATGAGGGTAGAAAGTTTGGATGTAAAGTTAAAATGAGCAAAGGAAGAGGTATTTATAGTATTTCAGCGACGGTTCGCATCCAGGAATGGCCGACCGGCGTCTGACTTGCATTTAATGCCATCAGGACTTGACTGACGAGACGTTTCAGTTGTTTTGTCGTTTCTGTCACGGTGTATCGAAGTGAGAATCGGAAGCTCATGTTGTTTCTCGTCGTATACTCTATGAAATATGAGGGGACTATCTGTATACGGTTGAAATCAAACTCGTGGTGTATCCTAGCCTCCGACATGATAAGCCAAGCTCAAGACATGACAATAAAGGACTGAAGATCGACCCCAAGTCCCACCGGGCTAGAACCCGGAGATAGGACGCCTGCCTTCGAGAATATTGAGGCCATGATCTCGGAACCGGTCCGAGCCACAAACGACTTTGAAGAAACATTGTCAACTTAGCCAACGGAAGACCGAAATATCCGTGACCGGCTGGATATTACGGTGGAAATCTCGGCACATACCGATAAAGAACCGGCAATCAGTAAATCAAAAGATTTTTTCCCTTTTATAGAATTGTACCTAAAGTAGGACTCCTTTACTATATAAAAGGGTTTCGATAATTCATAAAGTAGATGGTAACACGCATTCCAAAGCAATATATATTTTTTTCCTGTTATTAGTTCTTCTGCTTTCATTCATCAGTGCTTGCTACGAGCGCAGATCGAGGGCAAATATTTCACTAAGGCTTAAATCGTCTTCCCCGTGTGGTTTGAGTTTACTCTATTCTTATTTATTTAATTTGTCTTTATTTGCTGCTTTGTGTCAAATAAATCTGTGTATCCTCAAAATCACTTACAAATTTAATTGTTATCCGAGTTTGAAGCAAACATAAAGCTCTTGTTCCTCAACTCTTTTCAATCTTGACATCCGGAATTATAACTAGTTATTTCAATCCAAATGTTCGTAAAGTCCTAAATGCATAGGTTACTTGAAACTCGGAAATGTCTCAACTAAACTAACAACATTTAGAAAAGACAAACAGAGAATCGTTCAATAGCTAAAACTTCTAACTAATTATATATGTCTGCCGACAAGATGAATGTCCGTTACTTAGGATACTCGAGAAACTCGGAAACACCTGCTTCAGCTCAACTAATAATTAATTATTTGAAAGCATAATACAACAAGATATTCGACTTAAAGTGTATATATTTATATACATATTGCCTCGCATTTTACTTATGTTTCGTAGATTTTTGAATGTGGAATGTAATGATTTATTTCAATTCGTGGTATTTTTATGTGTAAAAGTCACCCGGAGACAATGTGCAACCAATGTACACGAATTGAAGCCAAAAAAAAAAAAAAAGGAAACCGGATAGTGTAGCGCTCAGGGTAACACAGGGCACTACCTGGGGCGCAACTTCCACGTGGGGTGCCCCACACTACCCTGGGTGCTGGGTGACAGGTTTCGCTCCTATTTCCTCCGGGGCAAGGTTATTCTGGCCCTACATGCCCCCAACTCGTATAAAAAAAAAGTCTAAACCTAATTTGGAGGATATCTAACATATTTTTGGAAGAGAACATGCTATTTTGGAGGGGAGAATGCAAACCATGCTTGGGAGGAGGTTTCTAACTAGTTTTTCTTCTCTCTCTTCCTTTAATTTCATAGTTTATTAGTTCTAGAGTTGTGGGTGCTACATGAACGTTGTAGTTTGAAGCTTGAATTGCTCTTACTATTTTATAATATTGATTTATTTATTCAATCTTGTGCTTAATTATTTGATTGCTTGATCACCAATTGAATACTATCTACGAATCTAGTATTGAACTCGGGAAAGGAAATTCTAGATTGCATATAAGATTGAGTAGAGCGAGATCTTGAACCTGAGTATCGGGAACGAATTTGGCGGTTAGGATATGGATATACCTAATTGTCTTTCTTGGTTATTATCTTGTTATTCCTAATTCCATATATAGGAATATAAGCATTAAGTTTGCTTGAATAGATGAGTAGTAATTCGGGAGAATACTACGAGTAACATTTAACCATGTCAATTAATAAACCAGATAAATTAATTAGACAATTAGAGTGGAAGACTAAACGGGATTGTTAGCTAACCTATAGCTCTAGAATATCGACTCCCATTGAATTCGTATCTAATTTCGCCAACCTGTTTCCTTTAATCTCTTAGTTTACTACTCTAGATTAGTTCTAATTAAATAATCACACTTTAGGAATCGCTTGAATAGATTAATTATCTTAGTTTAATTTAGTAAATAGTTAATCACAAGTCTCTGTGGGTACGATATCTGGACTTAAAATCCTATATTATTTGTCGATCATGTATACTTGCGAGTGCGTTTGGGAGCAACAAGTTTTCCCGGATGGTCCCGTACGCAGCCGCACACTTTTGGCAAAGCTACTGCATTTGGGCCTTCAGGTGCGGGGGAGCGCACCTGGGGCATCATTTTTAAAGCCCTACTTCGTCTCCCACACCCCAAAACATAAAAGCTTGCTCTAGAAAGGGAAGCTCTCAAGAACCTAACTCCTCAAAGGTCCTTCCTCATCCAAGGTAAGTTCTAACAGTGATTCTAAGTTAATTTCAATTCTCCAAAACCTTATTAACATGGGTAAACCCTTCAAATTATAAGATATTCGATTAGGACATCAGTTTTGAGAGACGGAACCCTAGAACTCGAATTTAAGATGATTGAACGTCAAAAAGGTAATATCTTCATCCTCTAATTGATTATAACTTTGGATTAATGATTATAGACTCTAAGTTCATGAGATATGAGTTGATGGATTTGATAGAAAGCATGAACGATTATAGATTTGGGTTATTGATTGTTGATTATTTGTTAAGGGTGTTGGTTATCCTATGGGTGAAGAAGAGTGATGTTGATTATAAGAAATTTGAGATTTTAGAATTTATCTAGGAGCAAGAGAATATCTTGTTAGGTGTAGAACACCATTAATGAGGGTTATGAGGCTTTACGCTGTCACGACCCAAAATCCCAACCATGATCGTGATGGCGCCTCTCATGAAGACAAGGCCAGCCAATTCAACTAAACATCATTCAAACAGTTAAACAATACAAAAATAATATAAGTACGGTTTAATAACAACAATTTGCGACAAAATACAGTGAACCATCCCGACTACAGCCCGAACCGGGGTGTCACAAGGTCATGAGCAACTAATGAAAATCCTAATAATAAGATTACTAATACAATATCTTGGCACAATTGTTCGAAGATACTGGAAATAACAAGATAAAAGAGATACGGGGCTGCGGACGCCAACAGCTACCTCGTAGTCTCTGAATTGCCGCTTTGACAATAGTAATCAATGTCTTAGAGCAGAATCAATAACGCCTGAATCTGCACACATGGTGCAGGGAGTAATGTGAGTACTTCCACTCAGTGAGTAATACATATAAATAATGACTGAAAGTAAGAAACACATAAGACTTAGAGAAATCCACGATGGAACAGTAATAACATGTAACATCTCAAATAGATAACATGAAGTAAACGGAAACAACACCAACACAACCAAAAATGCAATGCAATGAAATGCAATGCAACTCATGACTATCGTGGCGGCGTGCCACCCGTTCCCTGGGTACCCGGCGCTTACTGTGGGGGGTTCAGTAGCGCAATATCTCGTGACGGCGTGTCACCCGATCCATGCACAT
>MCJB01001400.1:0-23816 GCA_002018475.1 Nicotiana obtusifolia | reverse complement strand
TCTAGGAGTTTGCTTTGGGTATCACGTTAGCATCTAGGTTGATGTGTTTTGAGAGTATTAAGTCTATGTATGAGCATGACCCTAAACTTATGAGTGTGTGTGATGCCATAACTAGTGGGCAGCAGATTGAGAAGTATCAGTGGCATGATGGGTACCTTTTTTAAGAAGGGGAGAGTTTGCATACCCGAGTCCTCGTGGCGAGAGTTTTTGGTGCGCGAGGCGCATTGTGGGGGCTTGATGGGACACTTTGGGGTAGACAAGACTTTATCTATATTAGGGAAACAGTTCCATTGGCCTATGATGAGGCGAGATGTCGAGAGAATATGTGGAGCATATTTTGAGTGTAAAAGAGCTAAGTCTAGGTCTAATTACCCATTCCTACTAGTCCTTGGGTAGATATTTCAATGGATTTTTTGATGGGGCTGCCGCGATCTAGGGGTGGTCATGATAGCATTTATGTGGTTGTTGATAGGTTTTCTAAGATGGCTCATTTCATTCCTTGTAAAAAAATGTGATTATGCACAACATGTTGCTTCTTTGTTCATTGCTAATGTGTTAAAATTGCATGGTGTGCCTCGAACTATTATTATTGATAGGGATGCTAAGTTTTTGAGTCACTTTTGGAAGTGTTTGTGGGGTGCTCTTGGCACCAAATTGTTGTTTTCTACATCACATCATCCACAGACTAACGGTCAAACTGAGGTTGTTAATCGCACCTTGGGAGCTCTTCTTCGAGTTTGACCAAAGGGAAGTCCGGCACTTGGGCTGACCGATTATCTATTATAGTGTTTGCATATAATAGGACTGTTCATCGCATGACTAGCATTACCCCATTTGAATGTGTTTATGGTTTTAATCCTTTGATACCACTTGATCTTGTTCCTTTGCCGAGAGATGTAGTTATTAGCGTTGATGGAGAAAACCGGGCAGCCGCATTGCTCGAATTGCATGCTAAGGTAAGGAAAACTTTGGAGGATGCTTATGAAAAGGTAGAGGTCAAGAAGAATAAAGGAAGGAAAAAGCTGGACTTAAAGAGAGGTGACTGGGTTTGGGTACAGTTCCAAAAGGAAAGATTTCCGAACCATAGGAAAGGGAAGTTGGCTCTGCGAGGAGATGGACCATTTCAAGTATTGCAGAAGATCAATAATGATGCTTATGTCATAGATCTGCCTGATGATTATGTTGTTTGTAAGATGTTCAATGTCACTGACTTGACTCCTTATGTTGCTTTGAAAGATGAAGAAGGTTCGATTTCGAGGACGAAATCTTCTCAAGAAGGGGAGGATGATGTAGGTCAAACTGATCATGATACTTTTAAACCTTCAAGACCATTCACGAGAAGTCAAGCTAAAGAGCTTCATGATGCGCATTTGATGGTGAAGAGGAGCCAAGTAATTCTATGCACTTTATGAAGATTGGCGTGTGATGTAAGGCTATGAAAGTCACCAATTCTTACTTGTTTTACAGTCCTGCGTGACTAGTTCTTAAACTTAGCCAAATTATGGCCTTTTTGTTAGTTATTTGTTTCCTAGTTGATCTAGGTTAACTAGTTATTCTTTCCCTATTTGATTTAGGTAAAGGCCCATTCTATATAAGCCTAAAGACTACATTATTTTCAGCACCTTACATTAATTTTACAAAGAAATTTCGGTCAAGCCTTTTTTGCTTCCAAACGTGTGACTTTAACTTGTCCCATTTTGGTGTGATTCAAAATTGAACTTATTTCCTTGTTTGATCGAACAATTTGCAAGATCATCGTTATCTTGAGGGTCGTTCGTATAGTATAGGTACTCCTTGATTTCATCAAGAAGGTAAGTAGACTAGTTCCTACTTGTTGTCTTGATAATTCATAGAGCGTCTTGATTCTATCTTTTGTTTTCTTGTTACCGCATTTAATATTGCATCAGTTGGTATCAGAGCAACTTTCGTTTATATTGCATCAGTTGGTATTAGAGCAACTTTCGTTTATATCGCGTCAGTTGGTATCAGAGCAACTTTTATTTATATTGCATCGGTTGGTATCAGAGCAACTTTCGTTTATATTGCATCACCTGAGGACCGTGCTCAAGACCTTGAGAGAAAAGAAGTTGTATGCAAAATTTCAAAGTGTGAATTCTAGCTTGATTCGGTGGCATTTTTGGGTCATGTAGTATCGAGTGAGGGGATCAAGGTAGATCCGAAGAAGATTGAAGCAGTGCAAAGTTGGCCCAGACCGACTTCAGCTTGTGAGATCCGGAGTTTCCTTTCTTTTGGCAGGGTATTACCGTGAATTCGTAAATAGTTTCTCATCTATTGCCGCACCTATGACTAGATTGACCCAGAAGGGTGCTCCATTCAGGTGGACCGAGGAGTGTGAGGAGAGCTTTCAAAAGCTTAAGACTGGTTTGACTACAACCCTAGTGTTGGTGTTGCCTACAGGTTCGGGGTCTTATGCTGTCTATTGCGATGCGTCGCGTGTTAGCCTCGACGCCGTGTTGATGCAATACGGTAGGATGATTGCCTACGCGTCTAAACAGCTGAAGGTATATTAGGAGAATTATCCTGTTCACGACCTTGATTTAGCAGCTATTGTTCATGCCTTGAAGATTTGGCTGCACTATTATTACAGTGTCCCTTGTGAGGTCTATACCGACCACCGGAGTCTGCAGCATATGCTCAAACGGAAGGACCTTAACTTGCATCAATGGAGATTGTTAGGGTTACTTAAGGACTATGATATCGCCATTCTATATCATCCGGGGAAGGCCAATATGGTGGCCGATGCCTTGAGTCGAAAGGCGGAGAGCTTGGGCAATTTAGCATATCTACCGGTAGTGGAGAGGCCATTGGCCTTGGATGTTCAGGCCTTGGCTAACAAGTTTGTTAGATTGGATGTTTCAGAGCCGATTCGAGTTTTGGCTTGTGTGGTTTCTCGGTCTTCTTGTTATGATCGTATTAGAGAGTGTCAGTATGACGACCCCCATTTTCTCGTCCTCAAGGACACGGTTCAGCACGGCAATGCTAAGGTGGTTACTATCGGGGATGATGGTGTGTTACGGATGCATGGGCAGACTATGTATGCTCAATGTAGATGGGTTGTGTGAGTTGATTCTTCAGGACGCTCACAGTTCGCAGTACCCCATTCATCCGGGTGCCGCTAAGATCTATTAGGACTTGAGGCAGCACTATTGGTGGAGGCGGATGAAGAAGGACATAGTGGAGTATGTAGCTCGATGCCTAAATTGTCAGCAGGTAAAGTATGAGCATCAGCGGCCAGGTGGATTGCTTTAGAGGCTAGAGATTCCAGAGTGGAAATGGGAGCAAGTTACTATGGATTTTGCTGTTGGACTCCCATGGATTCAGAAGAAGTTTGATGCAGTGTGGGTGATTGTGGATAGGTTGACCAAGTCGTCTCATTTCATTCCAGTATTGACAACTTATTCTTTAGAGCAGCTCGCTCAGGTTTATATTCGTGAGATTGTCCGACTTCACGGTGTGCACGTATCAATCATCTCTGACCAGGGTACGCAGTATATATCACGGTTCTGGAAGGCTGTACAACGTGAGTTGGGCACACGGGTTGAGTTGAGTATAGCATTTCACCCTCAGACGAACGAACAGTCCTAATGCACTATTCGGATATTGGAGGATATGCTTCGTGCATGTGTGATGGAGTTTGGGGGTTCTTGGGATCATTTCTTTCCGCTTGCAGAGTTTGCCTACAACAACAACTACCAGCTGAGCATTTAGATGGCTCCGTATGAGGCCTTGTATAGGAAGCGATGTCGGTCTCCGGTAGGTTGGTTTGAGCCGAGTGAGGCTAGGCTATTGGGTACAAATTTGATTCAGGATGCTTTGGAAAAGGTTAAATTGATTCAACATTAGTTTCGCACAGCGCAATCTAGACAGAAGAGTTATGCGGATTGGAAGGTTCGCGACGTTGCATTCATAGTTGGGGAGCGAGTCTGGCTCCGGGTTTCGCCTATGAAGGGTGTTATGAGGTTCGGGAAGAAGGGCAAGTTGAGCCCTAGGTATATCAGACCTTTTGAGATTCTTTAGAGGATTCGAGAGGTGGCTTACAAGCTTGCACTGCCACCTAGTCTAGCTGCAGTTCATCCAGTATTCCATGATTCTACGCTCCGGAAGTATCACGGTGATCCGTCTCATGTGTTGGATTAAGCTCAGTCCAGTTGGACAAGGATTTGTCTTATGTTGCCGGTAGCCATTTTGGACAGGCAAGTTCGAAAGCTGAGTTCAAAGAACATTGCTTTAATGGAGGGTTCAGCTAGTTAAGGAGGCGACTTGGGAGACCGAACATGATATGCGTAGCCGCTTTTCACCACTTCAGGTATGTCTCTATACTCATTCGAGGACGAACATTTGTTTTAAGAGGAAGAGGATGTAATGACCCGGCCGATCGTTTTGACTATTTTTGCCTTGATCACCTATTTATTGACTCCTCTACATTGTATTATTGTTATGTGATTTATCGGGGGTGTTTGGTTTTGGTTCGGGTGACTTTCAGAGTGAAATGGGATACTTAGTCCGTAAGTTGGGGCTATAAGTTAGACGAGTTGATCGTTGTTTGACGAGATGACTCCGGAATGGAGATTTGACAGTTCCAATAGCTTCGTATGGTGATTTTGGACTTATGAGCATGTCCAGATGTTGATTTGGAGGTCTGTAGGTCATTTCAGCTTGAATTGGCAAAAGTTAGAAAGTTGAAGGTTTGAAAGATTTACAAAGTTTGACCAGGAGTTAACTTTATTGATATCGGGGTCGGATTCCAATTCCGAAAGTTGGAATAGGTTCATCGTGTCATTTATGACTTGTTTGCAAAATTTGAAGTCAATCGGAGTTGTTTTGGTATGAATCGACATTAGTTTTTTGGTATTTGGAAGTTCTTAGTTTCATAGGCTTGAATTGGATTGCGATTCTTAGAATCGATGTTATTTGATGTTTTGGCCTCGAGTTGGACCGTTATGGTGTTTTTGCACTTGTTGGTATGTTCGGACGAGTCTCGTGAGCCTCGGGTGTGATTAAGATTGAATCCGAAACAAGTTTGGACCTAGTGTGACTGTGGAAGGTTGCTGTGTCTGGTACAATCGCAGCTGCACATTTTGGATCGCAGGTGCGGTGCCGCAGGCGCGGCCCTTGAGCCGCAGAAGCGAAAGTGGACTTGCCTAGTTGGTACCTCAGGTGCGGTATTTTGTCCGCAGAAGCGGACTCGCATATGCGGAGGTGGGCATCGCAGAAGCGGAAATTGGGAAGGCATTGGGCAGGACCGCAGGTACGGTCGCTTTTTCCATAGAAGCGGGATCGTAGGTGCGGGACATTGTCTGCGGAAGCGGAACCTTTGCAGATAAGTTGGAACCGCACCTGCGATGGAATTTTCGCAGGTGGAGCATAGGAGGCGCGACCTTAGGCACTCAAAAGCGAGGATCGCTGGGCAGAAAAGAAGTCTGTCTTCGAGGGTTTGAATTTCATTTTCATATTTTTGACCTAGAGAGCTCGGTTTGTGGCGATATTTCGAGAGTTTTTCAAGTAAATCGTTAGGGTAAGTAATTCTAACCCCCACTGGACTATATTTTATTAATCTATTGTTGTTTTCATCATTTAATTAGTGCTTTGAGTTGGAATTTTGGGAAAAAATTTGTGAAACGTTTTAGGCTAAAAATTAGGGATTTGAAAAGCGATTTTAGGTCGGATTTGAGTAATTCTTGTATGGTTGGACTCGTTATCGAATGGGTCTTCAGATTTTGTAATTTTGGTCGGCTTCCGAGACGCGAGCCCCTGTTGAATTTTTTTATTTCTTTGAAAAGGTCGTAAATTATTATTCGAAACAGTTTCATATAGTATATACTTATAGTATGAAGTTGTTTTGAGTTGACTTTTTATTTGTTTGGAAAGGTCGTAACTTTATTATTTGAAATAGTTTTCTATAATTTATATTTATGGTATGAAGTTTTTTTTGCTAGATTCGAGCCGTTCAAAGTTCGATAATCGAGGGAAAGGCTTATTAGTGGATTGAGTTAGTATGTTTTGGAGTAAGTGTCTTCTCTAACTTTGTGTGGGGGAATTACCCCTTAGGCTTGGTGTTGTTTGTGATAACTATGATGTGTGAAAGCCATGTATGCAGGGTGACGAGTGTGAGCACGGGCTAAATGTGGAAAAGTTACCGGTTTTAGCTGTGTAGATTCCATTCATACCTTAATTAAGTTACCTTAACATGTTATAATCCTCATTTCTAGTCTATCTTCACATGCTCTAGCTGTCTTATCTCTTGCTTGTTAATTTTCCTACACGTTTAGTTGAAGTTGTTGACGTATCCTCTATTCCTTATTCATTATGTAACAGTGAATTCTTTACTTGAAGTTGTTATTCTTGGAATATCTTGTTGACAAACTGGTATTGAGTTATAAAGGTTGTGATTCACATTGAGGCAAAGTGTTAAGTTGTGAAATACTATTCCGTTGAGTTATTCACTTCCGATTGTTATTATTGAGACTCTTGTGTACATTGTGGTTGAGCCATTGGCTCTTTATTGTGAAAACACTATTATTGTTGCTTTCTTTGGCAAGTTGTGATATTGGGCACTTGAGGTGCAATTTGTGATACGCTGTGATATTGATACGCATGCGATGGTATAAGGTTTGGGGTTGAAATGCATGCGCTGAGATAAGATGGGCTTGATACGCGTGGCTAGTAGGGCAACTACTAGAAGCCACGCGGTGTGATAATGTGGGCTAAAATGCGGGAAGCTATTTCGGGAAAATAATTTTCAACACTAAATGTAAGACTCCCGCGGTGATACAAGGAAAGATTGTGAATTGATTCGTGATTTGAGACTACGAGGCGGTACCTCGGTTGTGACTCTTGTTGATACTTTCTATTTCTTCACATGTGTTTTGTTGTTTTGCTCCGTGTCTTAGAATCCCTTGTTTTCTTCACTTGTTATACAGTTGTTTAGTTTCTTATTTATTCCACTAGGGGCTTGACTGGACCTCGTCACTACTCTACAAAGGTTAGGCTTGGCACTTACTGGGTACCGTTGTGGTGTACTCATGCTACGCTTATGTACATCTTTTTGTGCAGATCCAGGTACCTCCTACCAGTCCAGGCACTAAAGAGAGCTCAGTTTCGGAGACTTCAAGGTATACATGCCGGCGTCTTGTGTAAGAGATGGGGTGGTAAGCCACCTGCAAGGTTTGGCCGAGACTATGCAATAGTATATATAGATGCATGTATATATAGAAGGAAGGTATACAGATAATTTAAGTGGCACCCCCATTAACAAAATGATTCAAGGTGCCACTGGAAACGCACTGTCATTTCCACCCCTCCCCCCTCCAGTGGGAGATTAAGTCCCGCTTGGCCCAAATTTTTTAGAAGCCTTTCTTTGGTGCATTTAACCACTACAAATTCCTTTGTTTCTTCTTTGGTTTTATTAGTTCGTTTTAAAAAAAATTTCTCCCTTTTTACTTTAAACATTAAATATAAAATATATTAAAACAATTCTTTCATAAATCTATTTTTTCCTCGTGAAAAAAAATCCCCACTATTGCTATTTCCTAACTCCTCCATGATTTATGAATAGATGATAAAAAATTAATTTTTTTCTCCAGGAGCCCCAACTCCGTAAATCTATACAGATAATTTAAGTGGCACCCCCATTAACAAAATGATTCACGGTGCCACTGGAAACGCACTGTCATTTCCACCCCTCCCCCCTCCAGTGGGAGATTAAGTCCCGCTTGGCCCAAATTTTTTAGAAGCCTTTCTTTGGTGCATTTAACTACTACAAATTCCTTTGTTTCTTCTTTGGTTTTATTAGTTCGTTTAAAAAAAAATTTCTCCCTTTTTACTTTAAACATTAAATATAAAATATATTAAAACAATTCTTTCATAAATCTATTTTTTCCTCGTGAAAAAAAATCCCCACTATTGCTCTTTCCTAACTCCTCCATGATTTATGAATAGATGATAAAAAAATTAAATTTTTTCTCCAGGAGCCCCAACTCCGTAAATCTATTTGCCAAAATATAAAAAATATAAATAGAAATCCTTGAATAAATTACGGTTCTAATTAAGGATGAAAGTTTATTTTGTTATCAAAATGCTCGAAAGGTGGACAATTGTATATAATATCGAGTGAGCTTAATTTTTATAAAAAATAGTAAATTAAATGTCTGTAAGCTTACTTCTGTTTTAATATTTAAACTTATTAGTATAAATTTTTCCCTTGAATATCCAAAAATATAATTTGATAACGAGCCCTTTTCTTGTACAAAATGCATACTCCAATTGAATTTTAGGTATTTTTTCAAGTTATTATAATATTACATATTTTTTTGCTGGATCGATTTGATATATTAACGTTGAAGACGAATAACCCGAATCCAAATAAACCAAAGCGATTAAATTTATACCCTATTTAAATAAATTAAATTATAACATGGCCATACTCAAAATTCTTGGCACCCGGAGCCTCTAAATCCTCGATCCGCCTCCGATCCGCAGGCTTCGTAGTCCCCTCTACCTAGATTATTTTATTTCCTTATCCTTTTATAAACATTGATGTATAGAGATGTTTAGTACCACTTTATAGAGCTTGTGACTTGTGTTCGCCGGATTTTGAAATATTGTATATGCTGAGTTGTGGAGTTTTTTTAATTAAAATTTTTGAGTATTTGAGAGCTTATTTGTTATTTCAGTTATATTCCGCATGTTTGTTAGGCTTATCTAGTCTTAGAGACTAGGTGCCATCACGGCATCCTACGGCGGAAAATTGGGGTCGTGACAAATACATAGAGAAACTAAAGAACAAATAAAGAAAAAAATCAAAAATTTCATCATACAAAATAGGGAGGTAAAACTTATTTAAATTTGAGATGACAAAGTTTAATTTAATTATGATAAGATATGACATGCATGTGAATAAGGCCACATAATTAATGTTTAATAGGTAAAAGAAAAAATTTGAAATAAATAATAAAAATATTAGAGATAATGTGAGAATATTTATGCAAAAAAGAAGGATAAAATTTATTTAAATTTGAAATGAGAAAGTTTTCTTTAAATACGATAAGAAATGACATGCATGTGGATAATGCCAGAAATGAGAAGTTTTGTTTAAATATGATATTAAATGACATGCATGTGGATAATGCCACATAAATAAAGTATAATCGATAAAAAAAATTAAAATATTAAATAACAAAAATAAACTAGGGATAATTTGAGGATATTTATACTAAGAATTACTTTAGAAAATAAATAAAATAAAATAAGTATACAATACTTAAAAATATTATTGATAAATTTAAACTATTTAAGAATTTCAATCAACATTTTAAAAATAAAATAAACATTTAATTTAATACCAAAAAATTGCATACCTGTTTATATTATATTAAAAATAGTTGTGGATAAAAATATTAAAAATCGGGTTCGAAAATTTTTCTTCCCTTTAAGCGAAGTAAATTAACCTAAGGTTAAGTAAGATAAACCAGAGTTTGATCTAGAATTTCCCCATTTTTGTATCATAGACCAAGACTTTATCAGTCACTCATTAAATAATAAATAACTACAAGTAACGAAGAAAGACAATTTAAATAACGGAAAATCTAATATTTAATAATTGTATTGGCACAACCCCCTCTATGCCTTGCGGTAATGATTCCTCTGGCATTCGACCTTTACCACAATGATGTTCTCCATAGATCAAACTATTTCGTGGATTGGATCCGTTTGATGAGAAATAAAAAGAAATATCAAAAAAATCAAGAGGTTGAAGCTGAAGCAACTACTTTCGAAGTAACAGAAAGAAAAGCAATGACTGGAGTGGGAAAGTCAGATCTGGTTTAGTTCATCAACCTAAATGCTGAATAAAAAATGAAAAAAAATATATATTCAATGAAATATTTTTTACCTTTGTTACTAAGAAAAATTACACCTATAGAGTCAAAGTTACTATTGAATTTTTTTTATATACATTTGTATTGTATTCGAATGAGTATGCTAAAAATAAATATTAAATTTAAACAAGGTAATAAAAAGCCACATGACAATATAATAATATTAAGTATTGAATAATATTGTAACGATCCGGCCGGTTGTTTTGAGTACTTTAGCCCCAATCCCCTATTTATTGCTTCCTCTATGTTGTATTATGGTTATGTGATTTGCCGGGGGTGTTTGGTTTTGGTTCGGGTGAGTTTCGCAGTTAAATGGGACACTTAGTCCCTAACTTGGAGCTTAAAGTTGGAAGAGTTGATCATAATTGGACTTTTATCTAGATGACTCTAGAATAGAGTTTTGACGATTCCAATAGCTCCGTATGGTGATTTTGGGCTTATGAGAGTGTGCGGATGTTGATTTGAAGTCTCGTAGATCGTTTCGGCTTGAATTGGCGAAAGTTAGAAAGTTGAAGGTTTGGAAGATTTGAAAAGTTTGACCCGAAGTTAATTTTATTGATATTGAGGTCGGATTTCGATTCTGGAAGTTGGAATAGGTCCGTCATGTCATTTATTACGTGTGTGCAAAATCTGAAGTCAATCAGAGTTGTTTTGGTATGAATCAACATTGGTTTTTTTGAATTCGAAAGTTCATAGTTTCATATCAGGGTCGGATTTCGATTCCGGAAGTTGGAATAGGTTCGTCGCGTCATTTATGACTTGTGTGCAAAATTTGAAGTCAATCGGAGTTGTTTTGGTATGAATCAACATTAGTTTTTTGGAATTCGGAAGTTCATAGTTTCATAGGCTTGAATTGGGTTGCAATTCATAGAATCAATGTTGTTTGATGTGAGTTTTGGCCTCGAGTAGGTCCGTTATATGTTTTGGCACTTGTTGGTATATTTGGACGAGTCCCGTGGGCCTCGGGTGTGATTCAGGTTGAATCCGGAACAAGTTTGGACCTTGTGTGATTGTTGAAGGTTGTTGCGTCTGGTGCAATCGTAGCTGCGCATTTTGGATCGCAGGTGCGGTGCTGTATGCGTGGCCCTTGAGCCACAGAAGTGAAAGTGGCCTTGCCTAGTTGGTACCTCAGGCGCGGTCATTTGTTTAGCAGATTCGCATATGCGGAGGTGGGCATCGTAGGAGCGGAA
This sequence comes from Nicotiana obtusifolia, assembly GCA_002018475.1. NCBI lineage: Eukaryota > Viridiplantae > Streptophyta > Magnoliopsida > Solanales > Solanaceae > Nicotiana > Nicotiana obtusifolia. The sequence goes on along the minus strand of MCJB01001400.1, from coordinate 12,730 downwards.
ATTGGGAAGGTATTGGGCAGGACCGCAGGTGCGGACGTTTTTTCTGCAGAAGCGGGATCCCAGGTGCTAGCCATCGTCTGCGGAAGTGGAACCCCTGAAGTTAATTTGGAACCGCACCTGCGATGGAATTTCCACAGGTGCAGCGGCGGTGGTGCAACCCAGGCACGCAAAAGCGATGATCGCTGGGCGAAAAAGGGTCTTCGAGGGTTTGAATTTTATTTTCATATTTTGGACCTAGAGAGCTCAATTTGTGGCGATATTTCGAGAGGTTTTCAAGGAAATAGTTGGGGTATGTGATTCTAACCCCGATTGGACTATATTTCATTAATGTATTGTTATTTTCATCATTTAATTAGTGTTTTAAGCTGAAAATTTGGGCAAAATTTGTGAAACTTTTTAGGCTAAAAATTGGGAATTTGAAATGCGATTGGAGGTCAGATTTAAGTAATTCTTGTATGGTTGGACTCGTTATCGAATGGATGTTTGAATTTTGTAATTTTTGTCGGGTCCCGAGATGCAAGCGCAGGTTGACTTTTTATTTCTATGTAAAGGTCGTAACTTTATTATTCGTAATAGTTTCTTATAGTTTATATTTATGGTATGAAGTTGTTTTGAGTTGACTTTTTATTTGTTTGAAAAGGTCATAACTTTATTATTCGAAATAGTTTCCTATAATTTATATTTATGGTATGAAGTTGTTTTTGCTAGATTCGAGCCGTTCAGAGTTTGATAATCGAGGGAAAGGCTTACTAGTGGATTGAGTTAGCGTGTTTTGAGATAAGTATCTTGGCTAACTTTTTGTGGGGGAATTACCCCTTAAGATTGGTGTTGCTTGTGATAACTGTGATGTGTGAAAGCCGTGTACGCAGGGTGATGAGTGTGTGCACGGGCTAAATGTGGAAATTTACCGGTTTTAGTTATGTAGATTCCTTTCATGCCTTAATTTAGTTACCTTAATATGTTATAATCATCATTTCCAGTCCATCTTCACGTGCTCAACTTGTCTTATCTCTTACTTGTTAATTGCCCTACATGTTTAGTTGAAGTTGTTGACGTATCCTCTATTCCTTATTCATTATTTAACCGTGAAATCTTTACTTGAAGTTGTTATTCTTGGAATATCTTGTTCATGAAACTGGTATTGAGCTATAAATGTTGTGATTCATATTGAGGCAAAGTGTTAAGTTGTGAAATACTACTCTGTTGAGTTATTCACTTCTGGTTGTTAATGTTGAGACTCTTGTGTGCATTGTGGTTGAGCCATGGGCTCTTTATTGTGAAAACAACACTGTTATTGTTGCTTTCTTTGGCAAGTTGTGATATTGGGAAATTGAGGTGCGATTTGTGATACGTTGTGATATTGATACGCATGCGATGGTATAAGGTTTAAGGGTTGAAATGCATGCGGTGAGATAAGGTGGGCTTGATACGCGTGTCTAGTAGGGGAACTACTAGAAGCCACACGGTGTGATAAGGTGGGCTAAAACGCGGGAAGCTATTTTGGGAAAATTATTGTCAAAACTAAATGCAAGGCTCTCGCTGTGATATAAGGAAAGATTGTGAATTGTTTTGTGATTTGAGACTACGAGGGGTACCTCTATAGTGACTCTTGTTGATATTTTCTATTTCTTCGCTTGTGTTTTGTTGTTTTATTCCGTGTCATAGCATCCCTTTTTTTCTTCTGTGAAGCATTACTCGCCTTAGTTTAGTGTAGCTATTCTCGGTGTAATCTCATTTCTATTGTCATCATTATTTCACTGTTATATGTTTGTTCAGTTTCTTATTTATTCCACTAGGGCCTTGACCCGACCTTATCACTACTCTATTGAGGCTAGGCTTGGCACTTACTGGGCACCGTTGTGGTATACTTATACTATGCTTCTGCACATCTTTTTTTGCAGATCCAGGTTCCTCCTACCAGTCCAGGCACTAGCGAGAGCTCAGCTTCGGAGACTTCAAGGTATACCTGTCGGCGTTTGCAGGCCTCTGTGTCCCCCTCTACCTAGATTATTTTATTTCATTATCCTTTTATAGACACTGATGTATAGAGATATTCAGTACCACTTCATAGAGCTTGTATTCGCCGGGTTTTGAGAAATTGCATATGTTGAGTTGTGGAATTTTCTTTATTAAAATTGTTGAGTATTTGAGAGTTTATTTGATATTTCAGTTATATTCTGCATGTTTGTTAGGCTAACTAAGTCTTAGAGACTAGGTGCCATCACGACATCCTACGGAGGAAAATTGAGGTCGTGACTAGTTGGTATCAGAGCCCTAGGTTCATAGGTGTTATGAGTCACAAACAGGTTTAGTAGAGTCTCGTAGATTGGCACGGAGATCGTCCATACGTATCTTCAGGAGGCTATGGAACAGTTAGGAAAAGGTTTACTTCTTTGATTCCTTATCACGCGAATTTTTTGACTTCGAAATTCTAAGTCTCTCTTTCTATTCTCTTACAAATGCGCAACTGGATCAGATGACCAGACACCTGCGCCCCTGCTAGAGATGCGAGAGTCCAGGGTCTGGGTAGCGGCCGAGGATGGTCACGTGGTGCAGCCAGAGCACCTATCCGAGCTGCTATAGAGGAGCCACGAGTAGCTCCAGTTGGATGGGAGGCACCTAAGACGCTTATTACTACCCCTGCACTTCAGGAGACTCTCGCCCAGTTTTTGAGCATGTTTGGCACTCTTGCTCAGGCGAGGTTGATTCCACTTGCTCCTGCCATATCTCAGGCCGAGGGAGGAGCACAGACTCCCGTAGCCTGCACCCTAGAGCAGCAGGTTCAGATTGACCAGGTCCTAGAGGTCATACCAGTGCAGTCAGTTGTCCTAGTTCAGCCCGGGGTCAGGGAGCAGTATTACAGGAGGAGCAGATCAGGCTTGAGAGGTACAAGAAGTACCACTCTCTTACCTTCAGTGTCTTAGCTTCAGAGGATGCACAGTGTTTTCTTAAGGAGTGCCACCATATCCTCCGTATTGTGGGTATTGTGGAGTCGAGTGGGGTAGCTTTCACTACGTTCCAGCTTAAGGGAGCGGTTTATCAGTGATTGCGAGCGAATGAGTTAGGTAGCTCGGCCGAGGCAACTTCACTCACCTGGGCTGTGTTCTCAGACCCGAGTCAGTCTAAGCAGCCATGTCCTCCGAGAATTTATTTTGAGTGTGGTGACACTCGTCATATGGTGAAGGACTTCCCAGACTCAGGAGGGGTGCACCTCCATAGACTACTCAGACTCCGCGTATTCCACAAGGTCCTCATGCTTCTTAGGCCGTAGTTACCGCACCAGTTGCCACTCCACCTGAACAGCCAGCTAGGGGTAGAGGTCGGGCAGGTAGGGGTCACCCTAGAGGGGGAGGCCAGGCAAGATGTTATGCTCTTCCTTCTAGGACGGAGGTGGTTGTATCCGACTCAGTTATCACAGGTATTGTTCCGGTTTGTCATAGCGATGCATCAATCTTATTTGATCTAGGCTCCACTTATTCTTATGTATCATCTTACTTTGCTCCATATTTGGGTATATCCCATGATTCCTTGAGTTCTCCTGTCTATGTGTCCATGTCAGTGGCAAATTCTATTATTGTTGACCGTGTGTATTTGTCGTGTTTAGTTGTTCTTGGTTGTTTTGATACCCGAGCTGACCTATTGTTGCTTAGTATGGTAGATTTTGATGTTATTTTGGGCATGGACTGACTGTCGCCCTATCATGCTATTCTTGATTATCACGCCAAGACGGTGATGTTGGCTATGCCTGGTTTGCCACGGTTGCAGTGGAGGGGTACTTTGGATTATGTTCCTAGCAGGGTAGTATCTTTCCTTAAGGCACAACGGATGGTTGAAAAGGGATGTGATGTGTATCTAGCATATGTGGGAGATGTCAGCATTGATACTCCTACCGTTGATTCAGTTCCGGTAGTGAGGAATTATCTAGATGTATTTCCTGATGATCTTCTGGGCATTGTCGCCCGATATGGATATCGATTTTGGTATTGATTTATTATCGGGCACTCAACCCGTTTCTATTCTACCATATTGTATGGCCCCAGCAGAGTTGTATGAGTTAAAGGAGCAGTTGCAAGAGTTGCCTTATAAAGGTTTCATTCGGCCTAGTGTGTCACCTTGGGGTGCTCCAGTCTTGTTTTTAAAGAAGAAAGATGGTTTTATGCGCATATGTATTGATTATCAGCAGTTGAACAAAGTTACAATGAAGAACATGTATCCATTTCCACATTTGAAGACCTATTTGATTAGCTACAGGGTGCCAGAGTGTTCTTAAAGATTGATTTGCGGTTAGTCTATCATCAGTTGAAGATTCAGCTGCCGGATATTTCGAAGACTGCCTTCAGGACTCTAGATGGAATTACGAGTTCTTTGTGATGTCATTTGGGCCGACCAACGCCCCAACAACATTCATGCATTTAATAAATAGTGTATTCCAGCCCTATCTTGACTCGTTCGTCATTGTTTTTGTTGACGACATCTTGGTGTACTCCAGGAGCCGGGAGGATCACGAGCAACACTTGAGGACCGTGCTCAAGACCTTGAGAGAAAAGAAGTTGTATGCAAAATTTTCAAAGTGTGAATTCTAGCTTGATTCGGTGGCGTTTTGGGTCATATAGTGGTGAGTGAGGGGATCAAGGTAGATCCGAAGAAGATTGAAGCAGTATAGAGTTGGTCCAGATTGACTTCAGCTAGTGAGATTCAGAGTTTCCTTGGTTTGGCAGGGTATTATTGTCGATTCGTAAAGAGTTTCCAATCTATTGCCGCACCTATGACCAGATTGATCCAGAAGGGTGCTCCATTCAGGTGAACCGAGGAGTGTGAGGAGAGCTTTCAAAAGCTTAAGACTGCTTTGACTACAACCCTAGTGTTGGTGTTGCTTTTAGGTTCGGGGTCTTACACTGTCTATTGCGATGCGTCGCGTGTTAGCCTAGACGCCGTATTGATGCAATACGGTAGGATGATTGCCTAAGTGTCTAAACAGATGAAGGTATATTAGGAGAATTATCCTATCCACGACCTTGATTTAGCAACTATTGTTCATGCCTTGAAGATTTGGCTGCACTATTATTATAGTGTCCCTTGTGAGGTCTATATCGACCACTGGAGTCTGCAGCATCTGTTCGATCGGAAGGACCTTAACTTGCGTCAACAGAGATGGTTAGAGTTACTTAAGGACTATGATATCGCCATTCTATATTATCTCGGAAAGGCCAATGTGGCGGCTGATGCCTTGAGTCGAAAGGTTTGGGCAGTTTAGCATATCTACCGGCAGCGGAGAGGCCGTTAGCCTTGGATGTTCAAGCCTTGGCCAACAAGTTTGTTAGATTGGATGTTTTGAGCCGCAGAATCGAAAGTGGCCTTGCCCATTTGGTACCTCAGGTGCGGTCATTTGTCCGCAGAAGAGGACTCGCATATGCGGAGGTGGGCATCGCAGAAGCAGAAATTGGGAAGACATTGGGCGGGACCACAGGTGCGGTCGCTTTTTCTGCAGAAGCGGGCTCGCAGGTGCAAGCCATTGTCAGCAGAAGCGGAACCCCTGAAGTTAAGTTGGAACCGCACCTGTGATGGATTTTCCGCAGGTGCAGCGTCGGAGATACGACCCCAAGCCCGTAGAAGCGAGGATCACTGGACAGAAAAGAGGTCTTCGAGGGTTTGAATTTCATTTTCATATTTTGAACCTAGAGAGCTCGGTTTGTGGCGATATTTCGAGAGTTTTTCAAGTAAATCGTTTGGGTAAGTAATTCTAACCCCCACTGGACTATATTTCATTAATCTATTGTTGTTTTCATCATTTAATTAGTGTTTTGAGTTGGAAATTTTGGAAAAAATTTGTGAAACTTTTTAGCCTAAAAATTGGGGATTTGAAAAGCGATTTGAGTAATTCTTGTATGGTTGGACTCGTTATCGAATGAGTGTTCGGATTTTATAATTTTGGTCGGGTTTCGAGATGCGAGCCCTTGTTGACTTTTTATTTCTTTGAAAAGGTCGTAACTTTATTACTTGAAATAGTTTCATATAGTTTATATTTATGGTATGAAGTTGTTTTGAGTTGACTTTTTATTTATTTTAAAAGGTCGTAACTTTAATATTCGAAATAGTTTCCTATAATTTTATGAAGCTGTTTTTGCTAGATTCGAGCCGTTCAGAGTTCGATAATCGAGAAAAAGGCTTACTAGTGGATTGAGTTAGCGTGTTTTGAGGTAAGTGTCTTGTCTAACTTTGTGTGGGGGAATTACCCCTTGGGATTGGTGTTGTTTGTGATAACTGTGATGTGTGCACGGGCTAAATGTGAAAATTTACCGGTTTTAGCTATGTAGATTCCTTTCATGCCTTAATTAAGTTACCTTAACATGTTATAATCATCATTTCTATTATATCTTCACATGCTCTAGTTGTCTTATCTCTTGCTTGTTAATTGCCCTACATATTTAGTTGAAGTTGTTGTTGTTTCCTCTATTCCTTTTTCATTATTTAACCGTGAATTCTTTACTTGAAGTTGTTGTTCTTGGATATCTTGTTGACGAAATTGGTATTGAGTTATAAAGGCCGTGATTCACATTGAGGCAAAGTGTTAAGTTTTGTTGAGTTATCCACTTCTGGTTGTTATTGTTGAGACTCTTGTGTACATTGTGGTTGAGCCTTGGACTCTTTTTTGTGAAAACACTATTATTGTTGCTTTCTTTGGCATGTTGTGATATTGGGCACTTAAGGTGCAATTTGTGATACATTGTGATATTGATACGCATGCGGTGGTATAAGGTTTGGGGTTGAAATACATGCGGTGAGATAAGGTGGGCTTGATACACGTGGCTAGTAGGGGAACTACTAGAAGCCGCGCGGTGTGACAATGTGGGCTAAAACGCGGGAAGCTAGTTCTGGAAAATAATTTTCAAAACTAAATGCAAGGCTCCCGCGGTGATACAAGGAAAGATTGTGAATTGATTTGTGATTTGAGACTACGAGGCGATACCTCGGTTGTGACTCTTGTTGATACTTTCTATTTCTTCACATGTGTTTTGTTATTTGTTCCGTGTCATAGCATCCCTTGTTTTCTTCTATGAAGCATTATTTGCCTTAGTTCAGTGTAGTTATTCTCGGTGTATTTCTTTAATTTTCTCATTTTTATTATCATCATTATTTCACTGTATACACTTGTTTAGTTTCTTATTTATTCCCTAGGGCCTTGACCGGAGCTCGTCACTACTCTATAGAGGTTAGGCTTGGCACTTACTGGGTACCGTTGTGGTGTATTCATGCTATCCTTACGCACATCTTTTTGTGCAGCTCTAGGTACCTCCTACCAGTCCAGGCACTAGCGAGAGCTCAGCTTCGGAGACTTCAAGTTATACCTGCCGGCGTCCGCAGCATGGGCAGATCTATGTGTAAGGGATGGGGTGGTATGCCACCCGCAAGGCTTGGCCGAGACTATGCAATAGTACATATAGATGCATGTATATATAGAAGGAAGGTATGCAAATAATTTAAGTGGCACCCTAATTAACAAAATGATTCAAGGTGCCACTAGAAAAGCACTGTCATTTCCACCCTCGCAGCGGTAGATTTAGTGCAGCTTGGCCCGAATTTTTTATATGACTTTCTTTGGTGCATTTAACCACTACAAATTCCTTTGTTTCTTTTTTGGTTTTATTAGTTCGTTTTAAAAAAAAATTCTCCTTTTTTTACTTTAAACATTAAATATAAAATATATTAAAAAAATTCTTTCCCATATCTATTTTTTCCTCGTGAAAAAAAATTCCCACTATTGCTCTTTCCTAACTCCTCCATGATTTATGAATAGATGATAAAAAAATTAAGTTTTTTCTCCAGAAGCGCAACTTCGTAAATCTATTTGCCGAAACCAAAAAATATAAATAGAAATTCTTGAATAAATTGCGGTTCTAATCAAGGATGAAAGTTTATTTTGTTATCAAAATGCTCCAAAGGTGGACAATTATATATAATATCGAGTGGGTTTAATTTTTAGAAAAAATAGTAAATTGAATAATGTCTGTAAGCTTACTACTGTTTTAATATTTAAAATTATTAGTATAAGTTTTTCCCTTAAATTTCCAAATATATATTGGCAGCGAGCCTTTTTCTTGTACAAAATGCATACTCCAGTTGAATCTTATGCTTTTTTTCAAGTTATTATAATTATTACATATTTTTTTTGCTGGATCGATTTGTCTATATTAACGTTGAAGACGAATAATCCGAATCCAAATAAACCAAACTGACTAAATTTATACCCTATTTAAGTAATATGAATTGTAACATGGCTATGCTCAAAATTTGTGGCATCCGGAGCCTCTAAATCCTGGATCCGTCTCTGGTCCGCAGGCTTCATAGTTCCCCTCTACCTAGATTATTTTATTTCCTTATCCTTTTATAAATACTGATATATAGAGATGTTTAGTACCACTTTATAGAACTTGTGACTTGTGTTCGTCGGGTTTTGGAAATTGTATATACTGAGTTGTGAAGTTTTCTTTATTAAAATTGTTGAGTATTTGAGAGTTTATTTGTTATTTTAGTTATACTCCGCATGTTTGTTAGGCTTATCTAGTCTTAGAGACTAGGTGCCATCACGACACCCTACGGAGAGAATTTGGGGTCGTGACAAATACAATAGCAAAACTAAAGAACAAATAGAGAAAAAAATCAAAACTTTCATCACACAAAAGAGGGAGGTAAAACTTATTTAAATTTGAGATAAGAAAGTTTAATTTAATTATGATAAGAAATGACATGCATGTGAATAAGGCCACATAACTAATGTCTAATAGGTAAAAGAAAAAATTAAAATAATAAAATATTAGAGATAATGCGAGAATATTATGCAAAAAAGAAGGATAAAATTTATTTAAATTTGAAATGAGAAAGTTTTCTTTGAATATGATAAGAAATGACATACATGTAGATAATGCCAGAAATGAGAAAGTTTTGTTTAAATATGATAAGAAATGACATGCATGTGGATAATGCCACATAAATAATGTCTAATTGATAAAAAAATTAAAACTATTAAATATCAAAAATAAACTAGAGATAATTTGAGGATATTTATACTAAGAATTACTTTAGAAAATAAAATAAAATAAAGTAAGTATACAATACTTAAAAATATTATTGATAAATTTAAACTATTTAAGAATTTCAATCAATAGTTTAAATAAAATAAATATTTAATTTAATATCAAAAAATCGCACAGCTATCCATATTATATTAAAAATAGTAGTGGATAAAAATATTATAAATCGGGTTCGAAAAATTTTCTTCCCTTTAGGCGAAGTAAATTAACCTAAGGTTAAGTAAGATAAAACTCGAGTTTGATATGGATTTTCTCTATTTTTGTATCATAGACCTAGACTTTATCAGTCATTCATTGAATGATAAATAACTACAAGTGACGAAGAAAGACGATTTAAATAACGAAAAATCTAATATTTAATAGTTGTATTGGCACAACCCCATCTATGCCTTGCGATAATGATTCCTCCAGCATTACGACCTTTTACCACAATGATGTTGTCCATAGATCAAATTATTTCGTGGATTGGATTCGTTTGATGAGAAATAAAAAGAAATATCAAAAAATCAAGAGGTTGAAGCTGAAGCAGCTATTTTCGAAGCAACAAAAAGAAAAGCAATGACTAGAGTGGGAGAGTCAGATCTGGTTTAGTTCATCAACCCAGATGCTGAATAAAAATGAAAATATATATATTCAATCAAATCTTTTTACCTTTGTTACTAAGAAAAATCACACCTATAGAGTCAAAGTTTGAATTTTTTTTTTTGTATATATTGGTTGATGTAGGCTAACCTGATCAAGCTACGTTCATGCGATCAATGTTGTATAAGACAAGACAAGGCGTTGGTTAGCCTTGGAGAAGGCGTTGGTGATTGGTCTTAGTAAGGCGTGTGATGTTGATACACGTTTGTTATTATTGTGTAGTTATGGAAGGCATTAATTCTTACTTCTTTGGTCCTGCGTGACTATTCTTTAAACTTAGCCAAATTGTGGCCTTTTTTGTTAGTTATTTGTTTCCTAGTTGATTTAGGTTAACTAGTTATTCTTTTCCTAGTTGATTTAGGTAAAGGCTCATTCTATATAAGCCTAAACACTTCATTATTTTTGTTACCTTACATTATTTTTATAAAGATAAAATCGGCAGCAACTTTGCTCCAAACTCATGTGCTTTGAAATTGTCCAATTTTTGGTGTGATTCCAAATTGAACTAGTTTCTTTGTTTGATCGAACAGTTTGCAAGACCACTTGACGGTTGTTCGTATAATGTAGGTACTTGACTTCATCAAGAAGGTAAATAGACTAGTTCCTACTTGTTGTCTTGATATTCATTGAGCGTCTTGTTTTTATCCTTTTATTTTATTTTCCGCGTATTTTATTGCACAGTTGGTATCAGAGCAATAATATTGCATCAGTTGGTATCAGAGCTTGGAAAGGGTTTGTTTCTACAATCCCAATCTTGTTCTTCCTGCTTTAGTTTTAGGTTCTAATTCTTAAATTATTTTTGATAAATTAAAATAAAAGAAAAGAAAAACGTGACCAAAAAAGAAGAAGAAAGAAAACCGAAAATTATTGTTGATTGAAGTTGTTAAATAATCTAGGGATTGAAGTCTTGAAGATTGATTGATAAACAAACGTTCTTGAACCGATTCTTGAAGTTCTTGATCGTTAAAAATCGATAATCTTGAAATCTTGAAACTCTAGTTGAAATCTTGAATGTGCACGATTGAATCTTGAAAAATCTTGAAGTTCTTGAACATAGAAGTTGTTGTTTTTGAAGGTATACACGTGTAACTCAAGAATCTTGAAGTTCTTGGAGTTAAAATTGTAGTTCCTGAAGAGTTCTACATTGTTCTTGAAGAGGGTCTTGAATCCTCAAACGTTCTTGGCAAGTCTTCCTTGAATTTTTGAAGTTCTTGAACTATAATTTGATAGTTTTTGGAAGTCTTGTAAATGTGTAAAGGGAGAGGAGAGAGGGCCGAAATTAGGAGAGAAAGGAGGAGAATAGGAACCCTAATTCTAGTCCAAGAAGGAAACAACTCCCAATCCAAAGGGGAGAAGTTTCAAGAAGTTGAAAACCTAGTTGGACAAGGAACAGGGGGGCGAATTTGGGTTGGAAAAGGAGAAGGGGGGCCGAATTTCCTAAGACAGGAGGAGAGAGAATTGATCTTCTCCAAACTAGAGTAGGGAGGCCTCTAAAATTTCCTTAATTCTTGTATTTCGAAATTCCTTCTTGAATTACATTAATTCTAATTACTAATTCTTAGGTAATTTCCTACTTAAGTAATTACTAATCTTTGAGCTTGTAGGACCTCGTGTTAAAACTCAGAATTTCCACTTTCGTAGATAATTCTTGGCTTCTTGTGCTCACTTGAAAAGCTGTCCGCCTATGAGTCACATAACTTCACTCACCCCGAAGAAAACTATTAATCTTGTGAACGTGAAAGGTCGCTAAGGAACTTGGCCAATTAGAGGAAGCCAATTTGAAGACAAGTGTGAAATCCTACCCTAAAATTTGAGTGAACCCAAGAGTCATTCAAAAAGTGTGAGAGAGTATTTTTAACTAACCTTAACACATTCTCTAGTCTTGTTTCTTTTGCAGGTACATGGCTACGGAAGGAGAAATTGTTATGACTGACATTACTTTGGCCGACCTTGTTATAACCCATATTTGTACGTGTTAGATTACACCGTAAGATAGTCTACCTTGGTTCGAGAAAGGGAATTACCTTTGAGACAATAAGAGTTTAGTCCTATTGGTCCTAAACGATCAAAGGTGTATAAGGGCGGTTAACAAGTATTAGAGGATAAACGAGTTAAGGAAGTTGTAACTCGCGTTTTTGGGAAAATCGAGAGGTGTTTAACATTACCAAAATGTCATGTTTTAAGGTATTTGAATTATATGATATCCGTTTCATAAGTCTTGAAGTCAAACGAGTTATGAAACAAAAGTCGACAAAAGTTGTCGCAACTTAGGTTCACAATTTTACTTAAACGTTAGGTCAAATGTTTCTGCGATTTTCTCCCAATTTACAAGGAGTTACGGGGTGATCTACCTACCAAATTAAAGGTCTATAAGTCTAGTTTCCAATGCTTCAAACCTTTTATCAAAACGATCTCGGAGTATTGAGATAATTGCATTTCCGTAGAACTGCGCAGGCTGGTAGGTGACAAGTAGGTGCATCACCTACTTGCCAAAAGTAAGAGCTAAAAGTTAAAAGCCCCAAGTCGGTTAAGAGAGGGCTTTTAAAAGCTTCTAAAGCCTGCTAATTCATTATCATTTCACAGCTTCAAAATCTAAAAGAACCCCTGCAACCCCTCCCCAAAATAACACCACACAAACCCTAATCGATTTTTCCCTCTTTCAAGTTCTAGTTGAAGGTAAACCCTAGAGTTCGAGGAATCAAAGCAAGGGATGAGTTATCTAAAAAGAAAGGTGAGTTTACTGCTCTATTTAATACATGTTTTCTACTGTTAAGTCTTGCTAATTCGTTCTATGTGTGTAAGAACTCACGGGACGGTGATCGGAAGCCGTGAGTTCGAGTTATTCACTTGTAGCGGACTGTTTTATGGACGGTTTTGTGTTGCTGTAAAGCTGCGTGTTTCACTACTTATTTGTGGAGTTTTGGAGGAGAAAGGGTGTGGAGAAACACCATATATGCTTAGGGTTGTGTCCTGATAGTTGCTTGTAATATTTCCGGGTC
>MCJB01001399.1:15469-26664 GCA_002018475.1 Nicotiana obtusifolia | reverse complement strand
CACATCTTCCTTAGTTTTTTTTCCTTTTAATGGTGGTATTAGTACCTTGTTGTGCTCATTCCATTGGGGGAAGGAAGACCAAGAAAGAAAATGCCATTTTTTGTTAATTCCATAATAATAAAAATTATAAGACATTCTCTTGAATATTTCTTTGCAATTTATTTTGTCTTTCAATATGATATGGTATATATACATATTATATATATACAATATATACAAAATATATAAATAATATATACAACATATATATAAAATCTTTATTAATATATATACAATGGTTAATAGTTTATATCTATATATAATACATATAAAGCAATATATATATATAATATATACAAAATATACAAAATATACATACAATATATATACAAGACTAATATACTAGTGTTATATTTATATATGTCTAATTGCAATATATTATTATATGCATATATAGTTTACAATGGTTAATAGTTTATATATATATATATATATATATATATATATATATATATATATATATATATATACATATATATATATATAGATAATATATATACATATTTATATTATATATATACAATATATACAAAATATACATACAATATATATAAAATATATATACAATATATATATGTATGTGTATATATATATATATGTATATGTATACATTATATACAACACTTATATAAAGCAATATATATATATATATGTCTAATACATATATATAGTTTATATGTATAATATATACAACATATATATACAAGACTAAAAAAATTACGGCCCATTAGGCCCGTTGGGCCCGGGACCGTGTGGGCTTAGGCCCGTAGCGGGCCGGTCCCCTAGCCCAGGACCGCCAGGCCCGTGCCCGCCAGGCCCAGGCCCGCCTTAGGCCCATTAGGCCCGCCAGGCCCATTAGGCCCAAGCCCGGGACGGGCCACAGCATTATTGCAATAGGCTCCTAGCTCAAGAAACAACATTTATGGATGTTATGAATAATCCTAATAAAAATCACTCGATAATAAACCTCGAAGGAATTGGAGAAGTTGATGTTGAACATCTGAGAAATCACTTAGATGTAGCGCGACTAGCTTTTGATTTGAAGATGAAGGCGACTGCACACTGGAAGATATTTTCGATGAGGCAGGTGGATTTTTTGGCCTTGCATATGATATCCATTGTTCGAAAAATGTTATCAACAATGAGATGGAAGAGTATATTGTTAATTATCTAGTGACAACTTATGATAATTGTGGCATTAAAAGATTACTAGAAGAAACGCCCGAAATTGCAAAGAAACGCCAAAGGATTGAAGAGAGTGTAAAATTGCTTGAGGAGTCGAAAGAGGAGGTGGTCAAGTTTAGAAGAAAGATTTCTGGTGAAACTTTATATCTATTGGGTGGTAATAGGATTTGTAAGGTAAGGTTTAGCTCGGTATGTGTTTGCGCCTCGTTAAAACCTTAACTAAAACAAAATTCAGTGGGAAAAAATTCTAGAGAAGGAAAAATAGTACACATATTTAAAAATACGACTTTTGGTTGCCTCGTTAAAAACCTTGCAAGGAAAAATACCAAAAACAATGAGAATTAGGTCTAACAAGGCTTCAGGCGGTTGTTTCGGTCTAATAAAGCATTAATTTCTTAGTCAAATAGCTTGTTTTATCGAAATGCAATCTAAAATATAGGCATTCACCTTAAGTATAATTTTATTTATAACACTCCCTCTTGAATGTCTATCCAACAGATAATGTGCCTCGTTAAACCATAATTAAAACAAAATCCAGTGCCTCGATCTCACGTGATTGAAGCCTCTAGGAGGCATGCGCTGGATGAATGGAGAGCATAGGATCGATTTTAATTGATCCTAGTCCTTCATTCATCACGTTTTTGTCTACACAAGGGGCGTCGAAGTTTCTTGAAGGGCAAGCATAGAAAGTTCGAGAGATGAGTATATATAGGGATTTTCTAGAAAATTCGAGGGATTGGACAGAATTTCGAAAGAAAATCAAGGTTTTGAAGAGGTTCTTCTTCTTTGTTCTTGGAGATTTCCAGAAAAGTACAAAAATTCATATTCGTCTTTCATTTTCGGATTTTTCTTTAGAAGTTTTGGCTGTTTTAAATCCTGTGGGAAAAAATTCTAGAGCAGAAAAAATAGTGCACATGTTTAGAAATACGCCTTTTGGTTGCCTCGTTAAAAACCTTGCAAGGAAAACCCAGTGGAACAAAACTTTGTAAGGAAAAAAGAGTACAACGCGTATTAACTTTCCCTATTGGGAGCATCAATTCACATCCTTGAGCCTTCACATCCCAATCTTGTACACTAGTTTCTTGAAGGTTGATGTTGGTAGAGATTTGGTGAACACATTAGCCACTATTATCACTTGAACGAATCTGTTGCACGTTGATATCACCATTCTTTTGAAGATCATGTGAAAAATAACTTTGGTGAAATGTGCTTTGTCCTATCTCCTTTTATGAGTCCTCTTCTTCAATTAGGCTATGCATGCTGCATTGTCTTCGTACAAAACCGTGGGTAAGTTGTCACATTTCACATCACATTTGTCTCAAATATAATATGTATTATAGACCTCAATCATACACATTCTCGACTTTCTTCATGAATAACAATTATCTCAGCATGATTAGATGAAGTAGTCATGATTGATTGCTTAGTGGATCACAAAGATATGGCAGTGCCTCCACATATAAACACATAGCCTGTTTGAGATCGAGCCTTGTGTGAGTCTAATAAATACCCAACATCGGCATAACCAACAAGATTGGGCTGCAATTATTGCCATAAAATAAGCCCATATCGATAGTCCCTTTTAGATACAGTGTATTTGATTCCATTCCATTGTCTCCTTATAGGAGCAGAGCTATATCTTGCTAAGACATTAACTGAAAAAGTTATGTCAGGCCTTATCCTATTAACAACATATATTTGTGCACCAATTATGACCCAACCCTAGAGAACTCAAACCTGCCGCACCCCACCCTTTACCACCTCGCTGCAGTCGCGCTCCCACCCCAAACTCGCCGGAATCACGACCAAATCAGGTGAGTCCACTCGTCCGAATCACCACTGGTCCCCTCCCCCTTGTCTATGTGTCCTAACACATAACGACCCCGAATATTCCCCTCTCTTCTCACTCGATCTCACGTGATTGAAGCCTCTAGGAGGCATACGCTGGATGAATGGAGAGCATAGGATCGATTTTAATTGATCCTAGTCCTTCATTCATCACGTTTTTGTCTACACAAGGGGCGTCGAAGTTTCTTGAAGGGCAAGCATAGAAAGTTCGAGAGATGAGTATATATAGGGATTTTCTAGAAAATTCGAGGGATTGGACAGAATTTCGGTAGAAAATCAGGGTTTTGAAGAGGTTCTTCTTCTTTGTTCTTGGAGATTTCCAAAAAAATACAAAAAGTCATATTCGTCTTTCATTTTCGGATTTTTCTTTAGAATTTTTGGCTGTTTTAAATCCTGTGGGAAAAATTCTAGAGAAGAAAAAATAGTGCACATGTTTAGAAATACGCCTTTTGGTTGCCTCGTTAAAAACCTTGCAAGGAAAACCCAATGGGACAAAACTTTGTAAGGAAAAAAGAGTACAACGCGTATTAATTTTCCCTGTTGGGAGCATCAATTCACATCCTTGAGCCTTCACATCCCAATCTTGTACACTAGTTTCTTGAAGGTTGACGTTGATAGAGATTTGGTGAACACATTAGCCACTATTATCACTTGAACGAATCTGTTGCACGTTGATATCACCATTCTTTTGAAGATCATGTGAAAAATAACTTTGGTGAAATGTGCTTTGTCCTATCTCCTTTTATGAGTCCTCTTCTTCAATTAGGCTATGCATGCTGCATTGTCTTCGTACAAAACCGTGGGTAAGTTGTCACATTTCAAATCACATTTGTCTCAAATATAAGATGTATTATAGACCTCAATCATACACATTCTCGACTTTCTTCATGAATTACAATTATCTTAGCATGATTAGATGAAGTAGTCACGATTGATTGCTTAGTGGATCACCAAGATATGGCAGTGCCTCCACATATAAACACATAGCCTGTTTGAGATCGAGCCTCGTGTGAGTCAAATAAATACCCAACATCGGCATAACCAACAAGATTGGGCTGCAATTATTGCCATAAAATAAGCCCATATCGATAGTCCCTTTTAGATACAGTGTATTTGATTCCATTCCATTGTCTCCTTATAGGAGCAGAGCTATATCTTGCTAAGACATTAACTGAAAAAGTTATGTCAGGCCTTATCCTATTAACACCATATATTTGTGCACCAATTATGACCCAACCCTAGAGAACTTAAACCTGCCGCACCCCACCCTTTACCACCTCGCTGCAGTCGCGCTCCCACCCCAAACTCGCCGGAATCACGACCAAATCAGGTGAGTCCACTCGTCCGAATCACCACTGGTCCCCTCCCCCTTGTCTATGTGTCCTAACATATAACGACCCCGAATATTCCCCTCTCTTCTCACTCGATCTCACGTGATTGAAGCCTCTAGGAGGCATGCGCTGGATGAATGGAGAGCATAGGATCGATTTTAATTGATCCTAGTCCTTCATTCATCACGCTTTTGTCTACACAAGGGGCGTCGAAGTTTCTTGAAGGGCAAGCATAGAAAGTTCGAGAGATGAGTATATATAGGGATTTTCTAGAAAATTCGAGGGATTGGACAGAATTTCGGAAGAAAATCAGGGTTTTGAAGAGGTTCTTCTTCTTTGTTCTTGGAGATGTCCAGAAAAATACAAAAATTCATATTCGTCTTTCATTTTCGGATTTTTCTTATAATTTTTGGCTGTTTTAAATTTTAGAAAAACAAAAAAAAGATTTCTGATTCTTCATTTTAATTTCGGATTTTTCTACAAAAATGGAGTTTGATTGAGATGTAGTTGAGTTGAAGCTCATTTTCCAGTCGAGGTTGTCGTTCAAGGTCGAGTCCATGATTCCTGTTTCAGTCTTAGTCGTTGTACTCGCACAATATCAATTCGTTGCTGGATTTCTCTCATTATATTCATGGCCGAAGTATAATCGAAAGCAACTTCAAGTTCATTTCTGATCGCCTTTTACTCTATCTTAGGTGCTGATTAAAAATATGATAAGAGCCAAGGTAGTCGTGTTGGGATTTGTTAGCATCTCTATTGATTTAAGTATAAGTAATGAATCTCTAGGTTCTTAACAGTTAGTTTTAAAAGGGATTTGTGTTTGAATGCTGTCTCAAAGTTTGCTTTACACTCGACAACAACACTTGTGCTTTGCTCTTACTGTTTTTAACTGTCTGAGTAGGAAATTTGACGCTTAGATCATAGCTGCCTCTGTTTAATTTGTTAGAATCCAGATTCATGCGCCTATGTTGATTATGTTTGCTTTAAGTTTTGTGTGTATTGACGCACAACCATCGATCTTGAGTAAGGGTGTGATATCCATGTTAGAGGTCTAAACGGCTATTATGTCAAGTTTTCTCAAGTGTTTTACCTCTACCTTATTGTACTTATTAGAGTTCGAGATAAGGTCTTTGATCAGTATGTTATCACGAAGCCGTTGTTCAAGTATATGAAGTTTGAAACTGTTTGTTCACATATCGATGTTTAGATAACTTTACCATTGCTGTTTGAAAACACACGACATCTTGTGCTTCGTTTCTTCTACTGATTAAAAGATCAACCACACAGCTGAGGTCTAAAATGGCTGATTCTTTGTTTTAGACTTCATGAGCCCATCTTGCTATAGCCTGATTAAGCTTGAACATAAGTAGTTGATAAGGACCGCATGTCTAGAATTATGGCTTAATATTGAGTCGCATTGTATGTACTCGGACTATTAAGGGGTCGTTTGATGGGCTGTACTAAATAAAATAATTCCTGTATAAAAATTTAATCCGTCCAATACAATGTTTGGTTGCTCAATTCAATTTATGCACACCTAATACATGGATTACTTATACCTCATAGGAGGTATTAGCTAATACCAAGGAAACCAAGGGATTACCAATTCCTGCATTAACTATACTTGGATAAGACCCTAAAATTACTAAACCGCCCCTCAAACCCTTTTCCTAAATTTTTTTATATACAGAAAGAAGAATATTCAAGGGTATAATTGTAAAGAAGATTTTGTACAGTTTTAAACCAAACACAAGCTTAGATTATACATTGCGTAGCTAATTTTTAATACAATGAACCAAGCACTTGATAAAAAATAATCCTAGCATTACAATCCCTGCATTACTAATACCTGCATTATTAATCCCTGCATTACTTGTGTTTGTACCAAACGAACCTTTAATGTTTAGATCTATTCATATCTGTAATTTGTTGCAATGTCTGCTCTTGATGATTAAAGGTCAAGCTGTTCTTTCAAGTGCATTTTTCGTTAGATCCTTCTAAATAACCAAATTGTCCCCTTGTGATCCGTTGGTAATTTGTCTTGCTCATATCATAATTTCATGAAATGCTCGTCATATGAGTTACTTTTCCTAATATCTGATTTTGGTTGCCATTAGTTGTTTGTAAGTGTCAATACAAGAGATTTTGGGTAAATGAAAATGAGATTTCAGTAGCTATACATATCAGTAGAGTTTTAATTCTAGTTCTGGGTTAAGGTGCAAAGTAAGTGACGGTGTTGTGAAAATCCTTAATTAACTTTAAAGGAGGAGATATGTTATTTTTAATTGGTAGTTCATTAACTTAGAGATTGCCAAAACGAGGTGGGTTGGTTAAATGGCTCTTATTATATTTCGAATCCACCTTTTCCTTTATTTCTTTTCTTTACTGTCATTCCTTCTTTGCTCGTATATTTGATTTACTTGTTTGGATGTTTGCTTGTTTGGAATGTGTTAAAACGATGGTGTCTTAAATGATTGTTGGGCCGTGGGACAGTGGAGTAAAGACTAGCCTATTAGGGGTCGTTTGGTACGAACACAAGTAATGCAGGGATTAGTAATACAGGGATTAGTAATGCAGGGATTATTAATACAGGGATTGTAGTGCTGGGATTATTTTTTATCAAGTGTTTGGTTCATTATATTAAAAATTAATTATGCAATGTATAATCTAAATTTGTGTTTGGTTTAAAACTATATAAAATATTCTTTACAATTATACCCTTGATTTAGTAATTTTAAGTCTTATCCATGTATAGTTAATCCAGGGATTAGTAATCTCTTGCTTTCCTTGGTATTAGTTAATCCCTCATATGAGGTATAACTAATCCATGTATTAGGTAGGAGTAAATTGAATTGACCAATCAAACATGGTATTGGACGGATTAAATTTTTATACGGGGATTATTTTACTTAATACGGCCTATCAAACGACCCCTTAGTGGTTAAATTTATTACATGCTTTAGGATTGGATACAGTCTAACACATGAAATTAATTGTTAAGAAAATGAGAATGAATCAAATTATCCTGTTATTTAGTTTTCTTTTGTTTCTTTCCATTATTCGCTAGTAGCATGTTTAGGCCGATCAGATTTTGGGTAGGCAAATATTAGATTGTTTATGTGTTTTTTCTTTTTTCGAGGCTAGAGGTCGTCCCTTTAATTATTATGATTTTATCAAGGGAAAGCTCTGAAGCACATGTAATTGAAGACTAAAGGCACACGTCCTTCAGGGAAGCATTAGTATAGGCTGGTTTAGGACTGTTTATTTTCTTTTCCTTTCAGTTAAGGGATAACCTCGAGTCTCTTGTTTGTTTTTACCTCAATTGAATATTCTTTAAAGCTAACTTGATCAAGTATGCAATCCTACTAGCTACAGGATTTAAGGAATGTCTAATACCTTCTTCCCGAGTAAAATGGACCCCATTACTTAGAACCTCTGGTGCAAACTAGTTTTGGAGTCCAAATATGTTTTAAAGGGAAAGATCACTTTTAAAATGGTGACTTGGCGCACTAAATTCAAATGTGCGACTATTAAAATACCCTTTTTGTCACTTTCAATTTGAAAATCCTTTGAGCTTTTAAAATCACTTTATATCTTTTAGATTGTATTCGATGTGATCTTAAATGGATTGTTGCTATAAGCTAAGTGTAAGTCTTACTCTTTCTTCAAATCCCACTGAAGGTAGAAATACTAGGCGATTTTTTTCCGTTCATTCAAATATGATAAACAGAGTAATCCAGCATCAATATTGGTGGAAGCTAACAAGTACCTTATAGAATTAATCGAATTATGCACAAGCTATCCTGATACCACGATTATCAAAAAGAAGTTGCACGCACCTATCAATATAAGCAGTAACGAGACAATCGATTGACGCAAGGAAGGGTGAATTAGCTGATTATATTGAGCACAGAAGAATCTTGAATATATTGCAGCTTCTTCATTAGATTGTCTGAGTTTCTTTTTTTCCCTTTAATTTCTTTGCTAATTTATAATATTGTAATATAAGAAACCTTACAAATCACCTATATTTATTATGACTTGGTGAAAAAGGTACATTTTTTTAATTTGTTTTTCGTATTTTTTTCACGTAAGCAAACGAGTATATCAACGATGAAAACAAAAAAAAGGAAGAACGAGCACTTGAGCATTAACACGAGCCCAAGTAATTAGCTTTTGAGGTATCTGATTTACTTTTTTTAGGTAAAATGACACTATATAACTACTCTCAAAATAATAGTCAAAAATATATATTTTTTATATATATAAATATTCTGTACGTTATATATAAAAATACTACAAATTTTATACATTTTTTCGAATAACGAATGTAAATAGCTTATGACATTGACTATAAGTGAAAAAAGCCTTACTTTTTTTCCTCTTATGTCTCAACTTGAATAGAAAGAAAAGGTGTGCATTGGAAAGCCGCGGTCGAACTCTTATTCTGGAATAAGTCGGGACCCTTTTACCAAGTCTACCAGATAGAAGATGATAGAGGGCCAACTATCGTTGCCTTGCACAAGACGGTGCCCTTTCACTTCGAGTTCCTTCCTTCGTAGTCAAATTTGATGATACACGATGTTACCTACCGGAGCATAGCACATAGGGTAACAATTTAGAGAAAGCAGAAAAATGTGCTACACATGAGATAATTCATGACTAAAAAATTATTTACGTTGTCAGTTTATATAACTTAAATATATATTAAAATAGCATATTTCCGTTCAAGAAATAAGATAATGTTTGTCCTGTAAACTCAAAAACTAGCATTTAAATTACATCACTTATTTTAGGGAGGAAACAAAGCATTAATAGGTGACCTTATTTGACGGAAATCCTATTACGTTGCACATGTTATTTCCCACCCCATTAATGAATATTTATCGATAACTGTTCGCCTTTTCTTTTTTAAATACCAAAAATTTGGGTAAAATATGAAGATTGGTTACAAAACAAAATACGAGGCATAACTTCTTCACAATTTTCAACTGTTTACGCACTTGAAATCGACTGACGCAATATAAAACGCGAAAACAAGAAAATAAAAAATAGAAACAAAACGTTTTATGAATTATCAAAATAACAAGTAGGAACTAGTCTACTTACCTTCTTGATGAAATCAAGGAGTACCTATACTATACGAACGACCTTCAAGACAACGATGATCTTGTAAGTTATTCGATCAAACAAAGGAGGACACTATTGCTGAGATAATAACTTTTATACGAAATGCTAATATGGATCGATTTAATTTTGACTCACACCAAAATTAAACAAGTTAAAGTCACACGTTACACGACTACACAAAGTGGTCAAAGTAGCAATATATATAAGTTTTGGATAATAGACTTGTTTTTATGTCGAAAAACAAAAGGACTTGTTTTTGTGCCATTTTGAAATACTACACTAAGTACTTCCAATTAATATTTGTTTTGAGAAATTGAATCTCTCTTAAATAATATAGTTTGGACCGATTATTTTGTTTACTGAAAGATTATGGTTACAGCTAGTTAAAAGACTTCATGCATTAGCTAGCTCAGGCCCTTGCCTTCCCTTAACTTTTTTATTTTGGAACTACATTTAGATGCTTAATACTACTACAAAAAATAAAGGGCCAAGATTATTTTTAGTTCGGGACTGAAACTATTTATATTCGGTAGCCGTAAAAGTGTATAAAATTTGTATATTTTTTATATATAACATACAATAATGTATAAATATATAGGCTATTATTTTGGGAGCGAATATACAGTGTTATTTTCCCAAAAAATGAAAGGCTCACGGTCCAAATTCAATAGTTGTTTCAAAATCTCTTTTGATTTCTGATATGCTTTAATTATTTTTTTTTACATACATCAGACGTAAGTAGGGTACATGCAAGTTAAAGACATTTCGTGATAATACAAAGTTTCATTTTCCATAGAAGTTCAAAAATCACTAGGTAAATGGTGTATAATTTTTACTTCGAAAAAGGGTATAAAGACGGATTCAGGATTAAACTTTATAATTTAATATTTAAAATTTTTATTTTTGAACCTATTATATTTTTGAATTATGAGTTTATATATATTATTTATTATAATTTTAATAAATTTTTATACAAAGTTTACGCTTCGCATCAAAACTATTTAGTTCATGTGAACCTAATACTCTTATGCCCTAGCTCACATGCTCCTTACGAGCCATTCAATGAAGCTAGCGGGACATTGCGTTAGTTGAAACTTGGAAAAATGAGTTTTTGAAGATGAGATTAAAAAAAAAATTTGAAAGTTGAAATTGTGTTTGACATATATTTTATTAAAAAGAATTTAAATATTTTGTGAGTAAAAAATTTCAAAAACTACTCTAAAGCTACTTTTGGAGATTTGAAGATTTTATTTTTGAATTCTACCAAAATATAATTAAAATCTATAACAAATATATATTTGAAAATAAAATTTAAAAAAAAACTCCCAATTTCTATGGCCAAACTGGAGCGAAATATAACTACTTTCATGTGTAAAAGAGATTAAAAATTATTCAATTTTGATAAACATAAAAGACTAAAATTGTTTGTGTTCTCATTAAAAAACAACAAACTTTGGTTAATGGAATTTACTCACAAGAATTTACCATGGTAAAAGTTCGCGGTCAAGAATAGCAAGACTTTCCTCTTCATTAGTATGAAAAATAACGGTGATTTGATCCTATGAAAAACAACGCTCCTTCTGCATGCTCCCCCACCGTTATCCTCGGCAACTTTCTCCTTCTCCTCGCTCTCTCCTCCGGCAACAACCCCCCCCCCCCCCC
>MCJB01001399.1:0-15387 GCA_002018475.1 Nicotiana obtusifolia | reverse complement strand
CCCCAAAATTACGACAGAGATAACCTCTTGCCTTAAAAAAAAACCACATGGTACAAGTGCTAAAAACCAACCACGATCACATTTCGTTGTTTCTGGGTAAAAGACATCACATCTTTCTTCTTCTTTTTTTGCTTTTTCTGTCCCGACATGTTTTCCAGAATCCAAGATTCTTGCAATGATTCACTTTATTATTATTATTATGATTCAGCCCTTTTTAACGTAAATCTCATTTCTCTTGTATGCTTTTTTTTGTGTTGTACTTTGTCGATTTTCCACATTTTTCCACACTGTATCTAATTTGGGTGTTCCTCAGATTTCCTATTCGATTGAGTGGCTATAGTTTTTTAGACAGTTTTTCTTAATTAAAAAATTGGAGTTTAATTGACGTATATTTATGATTCTAACTTTTTTCTCCTTATTGTTCTCAATCCCAGGGTACTTCACATTTTGCTTAAGGTTCCAAGAATCAGCCTTTTGGTCTTATTTTGGTAACATTCAGTGAATAAAGATTCAAACTTTCTTCAAATTGGGTAAAGATTCTTAGCGGGTCAAGTTTAATTTGGCTGTAATTTTCAAGTCTGCATTAAAACTGGAATGGTTTGATCAGAAAGGGTACTATTGGTAATGTTCAGTGAACAAAGATTCAAACTTTCGTCAAATTGAGAAAAAATATTTGATGGGTTAGTTCAGTTTGGCTGTAATTCTCAAAAATGGATTGAAACTATCAATCAAATAATGTGACAGGAGAAGGGTATAAATTGATACTTGGAGTTGTTTGGGAAAAATGGGAAAAATGCTTAAATGGAGAAACTCGGACAGTGAGGATTCATATAGCAGACTCCAACTTGTTTGGGACTGAGATACAATTGTTGTTTGCTTATTGTAGAGTTGTTATAATAAAGGAATTAATATGAAAGAAGGCAATGGGCAAGAAGAGTTGCCATCATCACCCTACAGGGTATTACAGCAAATCTCTGAGGAAGCAGTAAGAGTTGCTGGCGAGGCGTTACAAAATGTTTACTCAAGTAGTAGTTCGAGATTTTCACCAAGTACTGGGATTGTTGGACATAGAAGAAGTCGTAGTGAGATTGTGACTTCTTCTATTCATAGAAGTGGGAGCAGTAATTTTACAAAATGGAAGTCTCAAATGCAAAGGGCTTTGCGTAACTGGGGTACTACTTCACAAGAAGACTGCCCGTTCTTATCGTTTAATCCTGAGGTTTTGGCTAATCAAAAGCGGCAGTGGTATCAGCTTCACTCCAAAACCTCGGTATGCTGCTTTCATATTTGGATCCAGATTGCTTATACTTCAGTTTATGGCTGTTTTTTCATTAGAAATTTAAGTTGCTTCTTCATTGAACAACCTTTTCGAGGCAACGTGGAGAATAATGTGTTGAATTTTGACATAGACAGTTCTGTGTTCCTTTATTTGCTCCGCAGTTCCTTTTTAATATGGAATATCAATTTATCGAGTAAGTGTATTAGGATACAAGAAGTAAGACTGAAAAGACACACTTCAAGTTAAGCCACTATTATTAGAATGAAGTAGAAATGAGATTAGATGTGATCTCAATGTCTAAAAATAAATGTTTTAGGAGAATTGTATGATTATGCCGAATCAAAATAAGATGTTTGTAATGGAAGAGTTATACGGGAATATTTTGTGATAGGAAGACGCCAATACAAATCATAGTCGACGCAAAAAGGTAGGTGATCTCTTACCAATTACCTAAGCTTTGGTACGCAGAGTTACCTAGTACTTGTGTCGGTCAAGAGATGCAGGTACCCGATAGAATAATAGAGCTGGGCAAGTTGGCTTGAATATCACAGTTATTGGAATAAAGTTCTACACAATGCTTGTAAGAAGAACATTGTTGTATGAAAGTGTGTTTTGGGTATTTGAGTTCAACATTTCCACAAAATGAGTAACATAGAAATGCGCACATTGAGATAGATGTATAATATTTACAAGATTAGACAAGATTAAATATGATTAGTTCAATAAGATGGAGAGAATGTCGTTTGCGAGGACTTGCTCATGTTGGTGCCCTTGCATTAGGCGAACTATTTGTTAGGACTCTAGTTTATCTAGAGACTTTGTAGACCCTAAGAAAATGTAAGGAATTTATAGTATTAGAACCTTAAATTATTAAGTATTGGTAAGGGTGGCAAGTGGGCCCGGCTCGCCCTGGCCCGCGGGCTAAGTGGGCTGGGACCGTTAGGACCGCTAGAGGTAGGCTCGTGCTGGTCTCATGGGCTGGTTCTTAGCTCTAACCCTTAGGACCGGGCTCATTTGGCCCGCCAAGGGACCGGTCCGGTCCCGGTCCCTTGGCGGGCCAAATGGGCCCAACGGATATTTTTTTTTAAAAATAAATGTTTGGCTTTTGAAAAAAAGAGCTTTTGTGGGTTTAAAAAATAATCGTTGGCTATTTAAAAAATAGCCATTTAACCCCCAACGTAGTTTTAATCCCAAACTTTTTATAATTACACTTTTTTCCTATTTTAAACTATAAATATCCCCTCATTCTTTCATTTTCTTACAAAATCAATATCAATCTATCACAATTTCTCTCTAATTTTCTTCTATACCTGCTATTATTGCTTACTTTATTCCAAAAAATCGTCAAAAAATATTGAGGTTGTTACAATGAAAAAATTGTGAAGTTGGTGAATTGAAGTCTTTAAGTCTTCAACGATAATCAATTTTCAACAAGTTGTTCGTCAATTCTCGTTCCTACTCTTAAGTCTTAATATTATAGTTTTGTTTGTTTTATTTACTTGCTATTACTTGATTAATTAAGATGGCTTCCTTAAGAAATATTTTTGGTAAAAATAAGAATAAGGTAAAATCAAGACTGGCGAATCTAGTGTTACTGTTGTTCCTCCTCCCCTGCCACCGGCTCCCGAACCAAACCCCGTACCCGTCCTACACCTGCTATTCTTGATACCGATAATAGTTTATTACAATTTACCGAGACTGAATTTTGCTAAAATATTGCACCCGGTGAACATTTAGACCATGAATTAATGAATGCTCTCTATTCGAAAAATTATAATACTATTGATGGAAATGATGATGAGAAAATTGATGTTGATGAAACTCAACCGGACGATGATACACCCACTAGTCCTGCTCCTGATGTTGACCCAATTAGTGATAACGCTGCTAATCCAAATGATAACCCATTCGATACTCCCGTTACTGCCCCTACTTTTTCTAAACAATCTACCAAACGGCAGGAAACATCTCCTATTTGGCCATATTTTACTCAACTAGTTCCACAAAATAAAATTAAGTGTAAAACTTGTGGTATGGAGTTAGCTTTTAAATATTTTGGATCTGGGGGGAAGGGATGGACGGGATCTTTGGCTAGACATATATAAAAACACCCTAAAGATATCAGCGTCTGAAAGCTTTGGTCGAGGGGAAAAGTATACCTAGTCCTAGTCAGGTTGACCCTAGTACCGGTTCAAATCAATTTCAATCGGGAATTAACACTGTTACTGGTGTTATTTTATATTATGATCCAAAAAAAGATCGGGAAAAATTGGTAAAAATAATAACTGTTAAGAGATAGCATGTAACTTGTATGAACAAAAATTAATATGTGTTATGTAACTTCTATTTTGGCACATCTTGATTAGTTCCTTTTTCTTGTCAATAGTGGTATAGCACCTTGTTGTGCTCATTTCATAGGGGAGAGGAAGACTAAGAAAGATATTGCCGTATTTTTTATTGCTATAATAAAATTACAAGGCATTGCTTTGATATCTTTTTACAATATTTTTGTCTTTAAATTTGAAGTAAAAAATTAGGTCACAATTCTATAATAAAATTACAAGGCATTGCCTTAGATATTTTTGTAACATCTTTTCGTCTCTAATTTCTATTTAATTTTTTTTTTTTTAAAGTCACTACTTAACCGTTGGCCCACTTAGCCCGCAGGCCCGGCCCGTTTAGCCCGGTACCATGAGTTACTGAGCCCGGTCCCGGGCCGATTCCTACAAAAAGATCGTTTAGCTTGTTTATTTAAGGACCAGGACCGGCCCAGGATTGCGGCCCAGTAGAACCCTTTAGGGCCCGGCCCAGCCCACTTCCCTCCCCTAGTATTGGAATGAAATGGATCCAAATGGAGTGAGATGGATATTGAGGTTTTCAACCCCAAGTAGCTTGGGATTGAGGCATATATGTTGTAGTGGATCTGTACTTTTAAGGCATGTTTTGCTCTTTTGATATGGGTTTTCTCAAACAACTTATGTTTTCCAACATTTTCCACTTTTACTAGCTTAATATGTGGGAAGGGCCTCTAAAGGAGGAGTAAGAGAAGTTAACATGAATAATGAGGACAAACTTTTTAAATTCCATCAGGGGATATTGCGTTGATGACATGTACAGATGCACAAGTATTCATGGCAAACAAAATTGTATATTTTGTTGCACAAGGATGAAGTATCGATGACAAGCTTATATACTAATCACTTATGGACATTCCCTTCTAGGGTGGTAGTAATAGTAAACATATATGGGTTTTTCTGATTCAGTAATTCTACCCAACTGTTTTTGCTTGAAAACTAGCCTTCAGCTCTTACACATTAGATTGCTCAAGAAATTTGGGGAATCATGTTTGATGCAAACAAACAAAATTTCTGCGCAGGATTATAAGAAATATAAGGAGCCTGACACGCTTTTTGAGCACTTTGTTATCGTTGGTCTTCATCCCGATGCTAATCTTGAGGATGTTGAGGATGCATTTGCAAGGAGAAAAAAATGGGAAGTACAGTTAGAAACATCTGACATGAGGGATTTCAGAATGCTTTCAAATTGTGGTCCTTCAGTTCCATCCCTAGAACCTCAGGTTTGTTTACTTGCATAAATCTGCATATTTATGGTTTACAAGTCAAATTCTGCTTATTCTGAAAAGAGGTAACTTTCTCATAAATAATAAATATTCAAAGCCAACTTTGTTTCACATCTCAAATTAATTCACTATGACTAACAAATTAGTACAGCCCTTAGGTGTGTTATTCATAGAGAATTTTTTTTGAATAAATGCTTTTTCTTTTCCCAAAATACGGCGAGACCTATTCTAAGTCTAATTTAGATATGATTTCAGGTTGTGACCAAGCAGAAATGTTCAGACTTCTTGATTCCCCCTTTCTTCTAATTATGAGTTCCAATTCATATTTTATGATCCTATAAGTTGTTATTTTTTTCACGGGCTTGAGCATTAATATTCCTATTATATTTTTTTCTTTCTTCAAATATTATATTAAAGCTCGGATTCGGTTTCTCAAATATTTCCAGTTATAATATTCCAGTTTTTATTTCATCAAATATTAGATTGGTCATACATTATAGCTGTGGGTACGTATGTAAATATCCATTTTGGCTCCAATGATTTACCTATATCTCAGTGACATGGTATGATATATTTTCTTGCCTTGACACTATCTTCCTTTTTTTTTTCCCCTCTCTCGCAGGTACTCTTTAAGTATCCTCCTGGAAAGAAGTTAGCTATGCGCATGAAGGATTTGGCAGCATTCTGCTTTCCTGGAGGTGTTAAGGTGTAGTTTTGCTGGTCTAATACTTTAATTGTGTTGTCATCAGCGTATAACTCAAGGCATTCTACTTCTCAATATCATTTCATGCATTCATGCGTTTGCTTTGTAATTCAGGCACATGTAATGGAAAGGACACCATCATTTAGTGAACTAAATGAGCTGGTTTATGGGCAGGTAAAGTAAAATAGATTTATTTTTCGATTCTGCTTGAAATCTTGATGCTCATTTGGCATCATATTATTTGATTATGCAGTAAAGCAAACAATTCTCTTCTTTATAGAAATTAACTTAAATTTTCCTTTATCTTTAGGAGCACTTAGGCAGAGATGATTTGTCGTTCATATTTTCCCTTAAGGTAAGCCCAAGGAAATTGCTGTGAATTCTTGACTTTTGATTTGGGATTGATACTTAGTTGATTAATTGACATGAACTTTGGTATTGCTTTCTTCAGTACTTAACATGTATTTTCTTCTGTGCTTTTCTACTTTTCCTTTGATCATTGTGGAACTGATGGTGCAAACTTACTCTGTTTTAAATTAAAAGCTTCTATTTTTTGATGAATCCTAAAGAAGTCAAGAGTATTCGATGAAATAGAAGATGAGAGAATTTGTCTTGAGTTGATGTTAAACAATGTATAAGGGGCTCCTCATATAGGAGTCTTAGGCTATGCATAAATATTGCTAGGTAAGTAATTAACTTACTAGCCACTATCGACTACTCTAAGCAAAGGGTGTCCACCTGGTTTCCTCTACTGTTGGTATTTTCTTGCTCATTCTTTTCTTTAATTTTTATTTGGAGTTTTCTTGTAGATGACTTTTTCTATTTGCTGTCGTGGTGTTATATGTTGGCTTTGGATTTTTACCTTTTTTTCTTTTCATTGTGTTCATATTAATCCCTGTAAAATGCTGAAGTTACAATATGTGCTTTGCATCAGGTGGCAGACAATGCTACCCTTTATGGTGTATGTTTACATGTACCAGAAATTGTTCAGAAACCACCTGCTATCTATGTTCCTTCATCACCTCTTTCCCAATCAGTTGGTCGCAGTCGGTTTTTGGTTTCCGCACCCCGCTGTTATTGTCTTTTAACAAGAGTTCCTTTATTTGAATTACACTACGAGATGTTGAACAGGTTTGCTCTGAATTTCTCATCTGCTGTCTACTCGTATAAAGTTAATTAGTTATTTATTCTATACCATTGACTATATTATATTCATTTGAATGCAGTGTAATTGCACAAGAGCGTCTGAATAGGATAACACATTTTGTTAGTGAAATGAATCTCAATGATTTTATCCCCTCTGCATCGAAAATGAATGACGCATCAAATGCAAGCGTTGATTCCCCTTACAGAGATGATGAAGCAGATTGGACAGCTTCTGCAATACCAGTTGACTGTGCAATTGCTCTTACTGCTGCTGCAGCTGGGATAATCTCGGACGATGAGGTTCCCTCGTCATCATCAAAGTGGGAAGTTTCTTCGCCTGTAAGTGTCACCGCCAGTGAGGCATCAGATCATAGTCAAGCAAGAGGATTCAGTAAGGATGGGGGAAGGAACATCCATTATTTTGATGATTGTGTATCCGAGGCCTCAGAAAATCGATTCGATAGTACTGAAAGGGTTTTTGGAATTCAAGACAATTACCGAACCCCTGAAAGTGGGCCTTTTGTCTGCTCAAGGGTCCATTCTTTGGAGCGTCTTGGAAGCTTTGAATCCTTATTTAGGTGGTCAACTTTTATCTTTCTTATCTTGCCTGAATCGAGTCAGTTCTTTTATTCTTTTATACCTTTCTTGTTGAATGGAGTACTGTTATTCTTCTTGTTTTCATCTTGTCTTTTATCCAGCATATGTGAAGCATAAACATTATTCCTCACATTAAATATAAATTAGTCAATAAGTTGTTTTCTTTTGGCAGTTCAGCAAGAAGTATGGCATCCGAGGATGAAGACGATGACTTATTTTTCAGCAATGACAAGGATGCCGGGTGTGAGATGATAATGGAATGGGCTAGAGTCTGTAGTTCTCTTTTCCACCCACAGAAATTCATGTTAGTGTTTGATTCACCTATGAGTTCACACCTCCTCTAATCACTTTGTTATGCTCTTGTGTAGGAGAATAAGAATGATTTGCTGCAAATAGTTTGTAGTTATCATTCCTTGCCCCTTCCACCACGAGGAAGAAAGATCGTTTTTCAGCCACTCGAACATCTACAGGCTATTGAATACGAGAGAATTTCAGTTTCTGGACTTGGAATCAGTGAGAAACATCTGGGTACAAGTATGAAGGATGCAGATGAAGTTGCAAATGTTAGATCATTTCTAATTCGCGTCTTTGAGATTGAAATTTTTTTCTCTTTCTAATTGATGACAGTTATTATTTTCTTAGGTAAATTTCCATTTAGCCGCTGCTGAGGAAGCTGTTGGACTATCTATATGGACAACTGCAACAATCTGTCGTGCACTTTCAATTGAGACGGTAAGATTTTGAGTAGTCCTTAACTCGTGTGATTTTGTGTCTACTGACCACTGTTCTGAAACCCCAAGTGCGTCAATCTCTGTTGGCCACTTAGCTTACCTATTCCCAAATTTTAGCAAGTGTCTGCACTACGTAAATTTCACCGCATATGATTATGAACTTTAAATGGCATTCATTATTCAGTTTGACAAGGAATGCTCTTTCAGATATTGGCCTTAGTCACTGGTGTGCTTCTTGAAAAACAAGTGGTTATTGTGTGCCCCAATTTGGTAATTTTCTTTATATCTTGGAATTCATAAGCTTTTGGTATTTCTTGAGTTTCATGAAGAGCTTATTCATTTTCTTATTTTGCAACAAGTACAGGGTGTTCTATCTGCTGTGGTGCTATCTCTGATCCCCATTATTCATCCATTTCAATGGCAGAGTTTATTCTTACCTGTAAGTTTTTTAACATAGCTATTACTTCTCAGCCTCATAATTTTGTGTCTGTAATCTTTGTTGATTTTTTGCTGTGCTGTACCATCATTTTATCTTATTTTAAGTTTTCAATGTGTTAAGGGTTGTTTGAATGAGTTCCTATACTTGTCGTGTAATTTTCATTCTGTACAGGAGTATTGCTTGTTCACAACTAATCGTCTTCTCCTTGGTGATATCAAGTGCTTGATCACATTTATTTCCTTCACTGTGGGGTTTCTAGTTGAATAAACTCTTAAATAATAGATATATAATCTGTCGGCACTTGTTGACAAGTAAACAATGTCGCCAACAATTAATGGGTGAGGAGAAGTACCCCCTTAAATCTCATGGCCCTTTAATGATGTAAGCGTAATAGCTTTGGCGCAAAACATGCATTCAACCCAGTGACTGTTCATTCTTGAACCTTTCAACCGTTTGTGATTTAGTAAGCTCTTTCATGGTACATTGTACTGAATTACACGAGGACTTAATTATGCAGCAATACGTGTGTTGTAGCTATCATCCTTCATGATTTTAATCGTCATTATTTCTGAATTTAGCACTCTCCCTCTTTCTTCTTCTCTTCAAGATACAATCATCAAATGACTTTGTCTCTTAATTCAGATTTTGCCTGGGAAGATGCTTGATTTTCTTGATGCTCCTGTACCTTTCATTGTGAGTTTCTTTTTTTTTTTTCTGTCTCATCGTTCTACTTTTGGTGAAGCTATGCTACAATTTTATTGCAATCTTAAGATTGTCTAACTATAACTTATGCTACATGTTTGGTTGGTGAATTTGTTCCTTCGACAGTACTAGACAAGTCAATTAAGTAGCTGAAGCAGTCAGATGAATATGCATTAGGAACTATAATTTCTTAAGAATGTTAATTCACATACGCGCACGTTCACAAAGAACTGGATGCCAATTGACAGTTCCGGCTGGGCTGGGTAAAGTAGGCGGTTTGAGAATAGTTTTGTGTTGCCTGCCTACTGTCCATGTAAGATAATGTAAAATCTTTTATTAGGCATCCCTCTATCACGTAGCAGTGGGATTAGGAACTATTATTTCTTAAGAATTGCCCTAATAGCATGCATGAGCATGATAATGGAAGATGTAGTCTACTTTAGGTGATGCATGGAATGCGTCAAATCCAGTCAAGACTAGTGAACCTTGATACAATTGCACTATGTATTTTTCACATTGTTAAGAAAATTGACCTTGCCCCTAACACAACCCTAAAAGTTAGCTCATATATGGGGATTGCCCAAGACCATGTAAAGAAACTACAACTCACCTTCAACTAATGTGGGACACTCTAACATGCATAACTGCGCAAAATCATTGTATTCTCCTGACAGTAGGTAGTTAGATATGGCTTGCCTTGGCTTCTTCAAAACTGTGCCAATCAGCTAGTTAAATATCCTCGAAGCTGCAGTTTTTCCAGGATAACCAACAAGTTTGAATGCCAACCGTTTAGCTTTGTGGTATCTGAGAGTGTCGTCCCTTAGCCGTCTTCTTTGGGCGTCAAAAAATTCAGCCTACCTAAGGGTTCTACTCGGAGAAGAAATTGCAAAATTCTGAAATCACTATCTTCTTTGTGACCAATGATTGACAGGTTGGCCTGCAGCACAAACCAACTGACTTGAAGATGAAAAGCGCTAATCTTGTTCGAGTTAATGTAACTAAAGATCAGGTTAGTTGGTTGTTGTTATAGTTCATGAAAGTATTTACTATATCTAGTAAGTGGTTTTGGTGTCGCATATGAAGATGCTTTGTAGTTTTCCTAGCCCGTGCTTTCCTAGTGCATATAAACTCTTCTCCATATTTCTGGATAATGTAATGATACTAATATCATGGCATTTTGTAGTGCTAGAACTTAGTTGTCTTTGCTTTCGAACTTTTTATCTTGTTATTTTTATGTTGAGCCTGCAGATAAAATCGTGTTACTTGCCTCTACTTCCTCGACGTAAGGAGCTTCTGTCAGAACTGCGGCCAATCCACGCTAGATTGTCACGCGAAGACTCTGTTGCTCAAAGGCGCCCTATATACAGATGCAGTGAACTACAGGTATCCGTTACTATTCAGCTTCTCTTAATGTCGTGCTTCGCCTGATATTACGATTCTTATTTTGAATTAATGGAGCTTGATCAGCCAGCCTCATATTTAGTTTTGTCTTCCATCTTCTCTTGCACCTTTACGAGCTTAATAGCCTCTTTGGCCAAGCTTCTAAAATAAGCTTATTTTGAGAAGTGTTTTTCTCAAAAGTACTTTCGGTGAGAAGCAGTTTGTGTTTGGCTAATTAATTTGAAAAGCACTTCTGAGCAGCAATTAGTGTTTGGTCATGCTTTTAAAAAGTGTTTTTAAGTGTTTTTTTCTCAAAAGTGCTTTTAAAAAAAGTGCTTCTGGGGAGAAGCTACTTTTTTCGGCTTCTGCTTCTATTGAAAAAAAGTACTTTTTTTGAAAAGAAAATAAAAATGCTTTTGGCCTTGGAGAAGCTTGGCCAGACAGGCTATAAATATGAATTAAGATGAGCACAAGGATGAGGAATTTAAAACCATAGTGTAAGTGTGGAGTCAATGTCAAAAGGGAACGAGAAGAAAGGGGCATTTAACTTTGATTTTGGAAAACTATCTATAGGTTGTTGCTGCTTGTATATCATGATGATAGCAATCCTTTAACCATGTATATCTATACTCTTTTCGTCCTTTTTCTTTGATCAGGTAAAGTAAAAAGTTCTATGTACAGCCTAAAGAAAAGTTTTTATATTCCGGTAAAAATAAAAATTTAGGTTTTATGTACAGCCTAGTTTTCATATTGTACATGTTGAGCTGTCCCACATTGGTGGGATTTGAGGTCCTTGGTCTCCTTATATGGTCTTCGGCAATCCTCACCTCATAAGCTAGCTTTTGGAGTTGAGTTAGGCGCAAGGTCCATTTATCAGTACAAATGGGCTTGTGTCAACTCAGCATTTCCTTAATTGTTTAATTCTTCCCCTATGACATGCTTTTCTACTTTTATGTTTTTTATGTTAAATTATGACTAATTTTCAGGCTGAAGCTGCAGCACAATTCTTGACTGTTATGCGGCGCTATTTAGAGTCTCTTTGTTCAGATTTGAGGTCTCATACAATAACTAGCGTCCAGTCAAACAGTGACAGGGTAATGACGGGTTTCTAATTGACTCCACAATCTTTTGGTAGGTTGATCTGGAAACTAGTAGTCTGTCCATTTAGCTTCTCTTCTTATTTTTCAGGTCTCGATACTGCTAAAGGATAGCTTTATTGATTCTTTTCCTGGTAGGGATCAACCTTTTGTGAAGGTAAAGTCAATTTCTCGGTTATCCTTAAGTGGTGGTTATTTAATTGGCTTTTCGTTTTTCACTTGGCTTGCTCAGTACTAGATATCACTGTTTTTGGAGGCATTTTGATATATTGCTAAGTGGTATGGATGCTAAATTTTGCTGAATAGCTTTGCCCGCTCATTAATGTAGCAGTCAGAATAGATGCTTAGCACACTGTACAGTGGTTGTTGAATTGGAACTTTGTTTTTATGTTTCGACTGACTAATGATGTTGAACATGCAATCGAATTGGAGTCATATATCTTATTCATTAAAGGCCTCTTATTACACTTATAATACACCTCGGAAGTTCCATGAACTTTTCATTAGTATTACAAAGTGGTGAGAACCATGTGCTTTCCTTTTGGTTTTCACAGTTAACTTTTCATTTTCTCATTACTTGGGATCTCTCTTAATCATTTTTATGGGCGTTACTAGTGGTTTCTGTGGTGTTCTTTGAACCACCAATATGAGCTCTTTGTTTTCGTTAGCTATTTTGCTTCAAGAACGAGCTTTTACTCTTCAATCTTGACTCAAAACCTTGAGGATGGTGTTGCCTCAAAAAGCATGAGAGCAAAGTACCCATTTTCATGCATTTAACGGAGTGGATTATTGAGTTTATCATCATCTGTTATTGTTTTGATAACATAGAATCTTTTCCTTGAGATATTGTTTGTGATTTTTTTTTTCCGAGTAGGATGATTATGTGGGATAGTACTGGGTAATGTTGTTGTTGTTGTTGTAAGATGGTTGTGTAATCCTCTGTTACTTTGAAGCTTAGAAACTCTCATCAACACATCCTCTTCTTGTTTATGCAGCTTTTTGTGGATACACAACTTTTCACCGTTTTGTCAGATGTTCGTCTTTCGAGCTACGAGAACGAGTAGGATATTAGCAAAAAAGATGTGCTTGAACTTTCTGTTGTTGCAGAGAAGAAGCAAGAGGACACAGGCACATTAACTGGACTAACCTTTTTTTTGTTGTATGTTTTGGTATACCGGTGTTGTAGCATAGAAAGGCATGACCTGTGCACAGGCTGCAAGGAGAAACTTTATTCAGGAATAATTATGATAACAATGACAGTTTTTCCTCCAAATTTTGAAAGTATAGGTGATCAAATGAAATGGATTTTCCAATAACATGATTAGAAAACTGAGAAAGATAGCCTAGAAGATTATCATCCCTACTTTTTTTTTTTTGTGGGATTGATGTAATTTAAGATATCTGCTTAGAAAAAAGGAAGTTCATGTTGAAAATTTATATTTGGTGTACTGCCATATGTACACATTTATAATGTAGTCTTGAGACTAGTAACTTATATGACTTGAAAAAGTGTAATTGTAATTAGTGTCATCATTTAGCCATGAGCTGCTTCTTTACTGCATTAGAATTCCTATTTTATATACTCACAGTTGAAAGAGTTGTACTTAGCTCGGTTGTACTAGTGATGTTTTTAAGTAGCATTTTGACATAATTTGGTTGCGATTTGAAAAAAATAGTATTTGAAGTTAATTTGAAAAGGGTATTTTAAAAGTTAAATTGTTTTTTTGGACATGAAAACATAGTGTGTGCTCAGACAGTGTGTCCTGTCTGTGCGGCGGAGACAATAATAAAGGGCAACCTGGTGCACTAAGCACCCGCGATGCGCGGGGTTCGGAGAAGAGCCGGAACCCAAGGGTATGTACACAGTCTTACCTTGCATTTCTGCAAGAGGTTATTTTCATCTCGAACCTGTTACCTCATGTAGCAGCAACTTATCAGTTACACCAAGGCTTCCCTTTGTGCGAAGACGATAATATTTTTCTAAAAACACTATGCATGCATATAATAGGTTTGATGTCGTATAAAAATAATATAAAGTAAATATTAGTTTGGGATCGATAGTAAAACTTTAAACACCACAAGAATTGTGACAATAAGCGGACATCACTTGCGTAAAATTCTGCGTGTCTCTTTTTATTGAGTGTTCATTAAGGTATTTCATAGGGGCATATACTTTTCTTGTAGATAAAGAAAAGTAGATTGTACTCATCATTAACATAGAAAAGGCTGAAAGTAACAACTAGCTAAGGCAAAGAAGACATTAACATCTCTCAACTCCTGAATTAGTAAAGCTTATAGCAGTGTTCATGTCACCAGAGAGCAAAAATGTGCCATTTAAAAGTGTCAATTTGGAAGGGCAAAACGTTGGGGCATCGATGATTGTACGTCGTGGTACAAGTTCTAGTGAATCAAGATCAGAATATTGTAGCATAAACATTTATATAAGTAATAATATTCAAGGAGTGAATAACTCCATTTTATTGGGAAGCAAAGTGAAAATGGGGGATCCTGGTGTAAACTTGTCATTCAAAGACTTGGAATTTGAGAGAGAAAAGAAGAAGAGAAAGAAGAAAAATGGAGCAGCTGTTGCATTTTGTTGGATGTTGATATTTACATTTGTCTCAGTTTTGTTCCTTTTTCTATTCATTTAGCTAACATCATTAAGCATCAATATCAACAAGTCTTTACTGTCAGAGGCGGATTCAGGATTTAAATTCTATGGGTTCAATTTTTAATATTTTTAACATTGAACTCATTATATTAAAAGTTATGGGTTCTCATTTACTATTTTTGCAATTTTAATGCCTTGGTTCTCTTCTTGAAGTACATCATTTACCTCTATCTGGTGTATATGGGGTGCATACTTATCGGCTTCTGATAGAGCCTTGAAACTTGTCGGATGTCAGGTGACAACCTCAACAAGGTAATTCTAGCTGGTATATTAGCTAGTTGTGCTAACAAATCATAATCGAAAGGCTCATCTAAGCCGGGCAATGCTTTCTTCTTCACCCTAGAGTTTACATTATACCGTCTCGGGAAATTTTCAGTGGTAATCAAGCCCGGAGCGGGTTCTGTCTACATCATTTAGACTGACTAGGGTCGGTTGGTGTACCATCCAAGCTGAAAGTTTAGAACCGGAAGCAATTTGTGTAGCACAAGGTTTGCAACCAAGCATGTTGGTCCGGCGGAATCAATCTAAAGCATATTTGGTTTGTGTCAAAAGAAGTTTTACATACAAATTTTTACTTCACGTCAAAAGTAATAGATTCAGTTGAACCCGTAAGTAATACACTACATCCGCCTCTGTTTACTGTTCTTATTTTGTTTTTCGATGACCAACAATGGTTTCTCACTTAATTTTAATGAATTCGCACTTTTGAAACTTGTTTTTTAGTTTCTTGCTCAACGTTTCCTTATCTAGTCCTTCAATTTACGGGCAAAATACAATAATTTGAGTTGATTTATGAGCTTTTTTTCGATAATGGACGAAATTATAACCAAAGAACCAACTATCTCAATTTACTTATAGCATGAATGGGATTTTAGTTATATACACTCGTGATAGCACAAAATAAATCTTACAGTATATCAATTTACCAATTATAATATATGGTATGAAGAGTTACATATCATTATATGTCAACTTTACCTATTGATATAAGAAATTAATATATTGTCAGTTAAGGGAAACTTAAATTTAAAGGAAAATTAACTTATATACTTTGACAGCATT
>MCJB01001398.1:1219-13600 GCA_002018475.1 Nicotiana obtusifolia | reverse complement strand
GGAGATGGCCAGCTCGCTGGTCTCGCCGGCCGCCGTCGGCACCGGCGAAGGAGCTTTTGTCTCCTCTTGGTTTTGTATCGCCAGACCAAGAAAATAAAATATAGAAGCAAGACGCTCAATGAACTATCAAGACAACAAGTAGGAACTAGTCTACTTACCTTCTTGATGAAGTCACGGAGTACCTATACTATACAAACAACCCTCAAGACAACGATGATCTTGCAAACTGTTCGATCAAACAAAGGAACAAGTTCAATTTTGAATCACACCAAAATTGGACAAGTTAATTCACAAGATTTTGGGAGCAATGTGCTGCCGTTTTTTGATTGATAATAATGTCAAAAGGTATCAAAATAATGAAGTGTTTAGGCTTATATAGAATGAGCCTTTACCTAAATCAACTAGGAAAAGAATAACTAGTTAACCTAAATCAACTAGGAAACAACTAATTAACAAAAAGGCCACAATTTGGCTAAGTTTAAGAAATAGTCACGTAGGACTCCAAAACAAGTAAGAATTAATGTCTTCCAAAATTATACAATAATATATGCCAAACGCAAACTTCACACGCCAAACACTTGGATCTTCTTCACCATCAAATGTGCATCATGAAGCTCTTTAGCTTGACTTCTCGTGAATGGTCTTGAAGGTTTAAACGTATCATGATCAGGTTGACCTGCATCATTGGCCGGTTCTTGCTTTCTTCCTAGGCGCCATGTATTGAATGTTAGAGCAATGCACGAGTTAGAGGAGGAAACATCTTACAATCAGCTTTATCACACGATCTAGAACATTAAAGAAAGGTATTATTCCTAATGCCCAAGTAGCCTCCTAATTATAGATGTGGTCGATAACACACCGATAAGAAGGACTCTACTAGACACGGCTCCGAGAAATCCTAGGACAATTTAAAACATTAGGCTTTGAAACCAAGCTTGTCATGCCCCGACCTCGGGGAGCGCGACCGACGCTCAACCGAGATATCCCGGTCGAGCAAGCCTACACAATACCGTCTACCCAATTTTCCCATGAATAAATAGAAGACACATTTCCTTAATTAGACAGTAAGAGATCATATGAATAACACCAGCTCATTTCCATTAGTTACGTCATTAACAAGCTTCCAAAATAGTAAACTACACATTCGTAGTCGAAGTGGTACATATGATACATTTAAAACACTTTCAGTTTGACTTTCCCAAAACTAAATACAACCCGCACTAGGTCTATGGAGCCTCTAATAGAAACACAACAGTGCTATGAAAGTACCAGCAACAAGGCCTCGGCTATACCTAATAATACTATGTACAAGGGACAAGAGATATAGGACCCCAAAATGAAGTGGGATCACCAAGTCAGCTGAGGAGAGGGTGTGCTACTATTACGGATCAATACCACCTGCTATGGAACCACATGCATCCATTAAAGATGCAGCGCCCCCGTCAAAAGGGATGTTGGTACATATGGACTAGTACTAGTATGTAATACTAAACACCCTCTCAACAGAACGAGTAACAGTAAACTGAGAAGGAAATATGAAATCAATAAGAGACTCAAACAGTAACAAGGTGTCAAATTCGGGGAAAGGTAAATTTCAAGTAAGTTCTATATTTTAAAGTTGGGATATCTTTAGCACCGGTACACAACCGTGTTTTTAGCACGGAGTCCATCTCAACCCGATCGGCTAAGCTGTCTCACACCGAGACATCCACTCACAATAACACCATGTGCGCGACATGGCATCCGATCTCAGCTTGATCGGCTAAGCCGTCTCACCACAACGCCTTGTGGGTCGACATCACATCACATCTTGCAAGCAATAATCTCATCCCATTCAAGGGAAACATCTCAACACATCATTCTCACCCCATATAAGGGGAAACAACCTCAAAACATTAACACGGGGATTTATCCCTCAATCACTCCCACATCGGCACGTGTAGTTTCGGGGTTTGGCTATTTTGACCTGCCCTTCCTCGGTGACTAAATGATACGCTCAAAGCATTTATTATTTAAAGGGATTTACCACTCATTTCATAATCTTTTACATATCATTCATTTCATTGGCACCAATGGCCATAACACAATATCATTCTTGGCACGTTGGCCGTATTTCATATTTCGCGCTCGTCTCTTTCACTTCCAAACATCATCACGGATCATCAACAACAAAGCATTTACATTCAAGACTTTAAGTCCACATGTGGGGCAAATAATAATGTTAAGCACATTGGGATTCCTTACACAATTTGGCATCACAGCTTTCATTTGAATCACGACTTGAAATTATAACATTTAGATACGCAACCCATACTTCGAACACATTTTCAAATAATAACATAATATAACAAGAACATTTGGAATGCCTATTGAACATATATCTTTTGGCACGAGGCTTAATCAGAATAATCAATTTATATTGAATGACTCGGGACTTACAAGGACATCATTGGGTTCGATTCTACAAGAGGAGTTTAGCTAACATGCCTCGCCTTGAGCTTCCTTAAATTACTATAATGTTTCGAAAATCTTAGCCACTTCGAACTATTTAGGAATATAGCAAAATTGAACACAAGTTAGGAAGGAGTTCATGGTTCCAGCTCATTTGAGCATTTTATCAAACACTAGGTGGGTATTATGTTCTCTAGCTTCTCCTATGGGTGGATTTCCCTCACCTCACAACCCAAGGTTTACCCATTTGGGCTCAACTACCTTCCCACACTCATGATTGTACTTGCATGCATGGATACATTCTCATACCTAAGAATTGCTTGCCTTATTACCTATTTTTAGTTAAATTTCAAATTGAGGGTTAGGGTGTAGAATCTTACCTCTAGGATAAAGACCTAGTGAGTTTTCTTGTGAATTATGCAAGCCTCGAGCAAGAATTGATGAACAATTAGTTTGGGAATCCTTCTTACTCTAGAGCATTTCCCCACTCTCAACATTTATGGTTTTTACCTTAGAAATGGTCTTCAACGGCTATGTATCGAAATAGGGTCGGGTTAAAAAAATTAAAAAAAGAAGCCTTGATGCAGATCTGCGGTCGCATATGCGACCCCATAACCATTCTGCGGTTCGCAAAATGGACCCATAATGGCCCTCCGGAAACCTCAGGTTTTAGGTGAAATTTTTACGGGGTATTACATCCTCCCCCGCTTAAGATCATTCGTCCTCGAATGAGGGTCAAAATTCACCATTAGCATCCAATGTGACTCAGCTGCTATAACACACACCAGCAGTTCCAAATTTTTGATTAGCTCCCTAAATTTTCAAAAATTTTGGCAGAGTCTCCCCTGTACTTGGGCCTATCCTACCAGAGAATCCGAAGACCAGTCCTAACAACAAAACCAAACACAAGATGTAAAACAACAGGGAAACAACATTGGCCATAATGCCATTAAACATTA
Organism: Nicotiana obtusifolia; assembly: GCA_002018475.1. Taxonomy (NCBI): domain Eukaryota; kingdom Viridiplantae; phylum Streptophyta; class Magnoliopsida; order Solanales; family Solanaceae; genus Nicotiana; species Nicotiana obtusifolia. The sequence continues at coordinate 10,190 of MCJB01001398.1, read as the reverse complement.
CATTACCAAGAAGGAGTAACCTCTACATAAGCCGTACAAGGGAAACATAACTTGTAGAAAGTTAGCTTTCAACATCATGGACACCATTACATAGCTATTCAAATAAATTAGGATACTTCTCCTTCATTTGTTTTTCGGCCTCCTAGATGGCCTCTTCGACTTGTTGGTTTTGCCATAACACTTTCACGGAGGCAATCTCTTTATTTCTCAACTTTTGAGCTTGCCTATTAGGAATTGCAATTGGAATTTCTTCATAAGTCAATTCTTCATTAACCTCAATAGTATCAACCGGAACAATGAGCGACGGATCTCCAACCAACTTCTTCAACATGGATGCGTGAAACACCTTCACTAATCCTCTGAATGATTTTGTATAGTTCGACAAACCTCGGACTCAATTTCCCTTTCTTACCAAACTGCATTATACCCCTTCATGGGGGAAACTTTCTAGAATACCACAATGATCCTCTTTGAACTCCAAAACCCTACGACGCACATCTAAATAGGACTTTTGACGACTTTGGAGGGTTTCCAACTGCTCCTTAATGATCTTAACCTTTTCTATAGCCTGATTCATGAGGTCTAGCCCTATCAACTCTGCTTCCCCAATCTTGAACCATCCAATGGGAGATCTACATCTCCTATCGTATAAAGCCTCAAATGGTGCCATCTGAATGCTAGCATGATACCAGTTGTTGTAGGCAAATTCTACGAGTGGAAAAAGATCGTCCCAACTACCCTTGAAGTCAAGAACACAAGCGCGCAACATATCCTCAGGCGTCTGAATATTCCGTTCGGCTTGCCCGTTGGTCTGTGGATGGAAAGCTATGCTAAGATTTACTTGAGTACCCAACCCTTGCTAAAATTTCTTTCAAACGTTAACTGTGAACTGTGCCCCCCGATCAGAAATGATGGAAACTAGAGTGCTATGCAGCCGGACTATTTTCTTGATGTACAACTGAGCATACGATTCCGCAGTGTCGGTATCCTTAATAGGTAAAAAGTGGCTGATTTCGTGAGTCGATCCACAATCACCCAAATCGAGTCAAACTTGCTAGGAGTGTGAGGTAGTCCTACCACAAAGTCCATATTGATCATCTTCCTCTTCCATATCAGAATTTCTATATTTTGTGCCAACCCACCAAATCTAACCTGGCACCACGAAACCTTGGGTTTTAGGGGAATTTTTACGGGGCCTTACACCAAAGTGCCCCGAAGGAGGCACTTGGTGTGATAGATATTACCGGTCGCCTTCGTTCACCGAGTCAATGTTCGATGAGGCCCGAATGATGAAAGAGCGACCTAAAGAAGGGGCTCACGGAGCAGACGATACCCTCCGCTGCTTTTTTGATGGCATGGATTCAACCGCCCTAGAGGACTTATCCGGGTTGGATGACTTAGAGGTATCGAGGAAAATTCCATCCTCGGAAGTTGGTGGGCCAAACTCAAGCCCAAGGTTAATCAGAGATTCCCCATTTCGAGCGTGGATCCTGGACGGAAGCGGTCAGTTATTATCACCATCCCGGAGGACGCCCGTATTCTTTCCGCCCCTGTCGGGGTGCATAGCTACCTCAAGTTCCTGGTAATCGAAGAAGACTAGGTGAAAATGAGTGAGGTGGATGCGCCATTCTTGTTCAACGAAGCACAACAGGCACTGAACCGGGTAAGGTATCATTAATATCTTTCAACTTCAAATTTAAATTTTGATAACTCTAATGCCTTTTCCTTCTCACACTTTTGTAGGCTTTGTTACTCCATCATGAAACCATTCTCCGGTACCGGGGCCGAGCTTAGCCAACTTGAGGCTGAGGTCAAAGAGTTTGTTGAGAAAAGGGATACGTACAAGCTTCTAAGCGAGCAACCGCGAAGGAGAATTCGAGAAACTCCGCCCTGAGTTGGACGCGACTTAGAAAGAACATGCCGACCTGGTGGAATAGGTAAAGATCTTTGAAGTTAGTAATGACGAGTTAGACATGGCAACTAACGATCAAAACCCGGAGGTCCAGCAGAAACTTGACGGATCGACCACCTTCTAGCCGAGATGGACGAGGTCAAGGTCGAGGCCGAAGAGTGGAAGGGCAAAATGGACCTTTGGATTAGGAAAAGGAGACTGCCCTGAAGCAGATGGCCTCGGCAGAGGTCCAACTTCAAGCTGCAAGGGAGAAAGCCGAGGCCCGGTCCCAAAATATCGAAGACCTTCAGTCTCAACTAGGCTCGGCCGTCGCTGAACGGGATACCCTTGGCAAGGAGCTTAAAATAGCCAAGTTAGTGGTGGAAATAGCCAGGGCTGATGCTGAAGAGATGGTAGCCCAGTACAGAGCTGACGCTGAGGCAGTCCAGGACCGCCTAAAAGTCACTATCGAATATGTGAAGTGGTAGTCCCGAAGAGAGGCTCTCGTGGAAGTTCATGCCCGGGGCTTTGGTCAGGTTGAGATCGAGAACGCTAAGAGGCTTGAGGGCGAGGCCAAGAAATTGGCAGATCCCGAAGACGAGGAAGGCTCTGAGGGTTCCGGCAAATTCGAGGGCGGAGAAGACCCCGATGGTCCCCGTGACGAGGCGAGCTCTGGCGAAGATCAAGCTTAGGTGTCTTGTAGATTTTGTTTTTGTATTTTTGTATATTTTGTTGATGCTGTTTGGCCTTTGTAAAGATCTTTATACATATACAAGGCTTTTCTTTTTTCCCTTTGGCAATTTTCAAGTTTGTTTCTTTTGGCTTTTTCTTTGTGATTGCAATGATTTCAATTGCCTTAGCACGTAGTAATAAGGTCTCGTTCGGAGGTTCAAACAAGGCTTGTTCTCGATGTAATTTTGCTTAAAACTCGTGGGGGCTTGGTATAACTGGAAGCTTTCCCCAAAGTGCTTACTTAGAAGTTTTTAGATTATAATTTTGCCGAGGGTAGCCTTTGAACTGGTTTGGAATTTTTGAAGTCCTTATATTTTGGTTACGGGTTTCGGACGTCTCCGAGCCGTTTCTAGGATGGCCGTAGCCTTTTAAGTTCGTGTATTGCCAATAGGCTTATTGCCCCAGGCTTCGCTATCCGAGCTGTACGGGCTTGCCTAGGACGATAGTCCTCGAGTAGGGGTGGCTGTAGCCTTTGAAGTTCGGGCTCTGCCTAACAGGCTTTTGTGCCCCCGGGCTTCGACAGCCCGAGCCATTTGAGTTTGCCTTGGACGACAGTCCCCAGGTGGGGGTGATCTCTTGCATCTGGATAGAGGTGGCCCTTGGGCTCGATATCTTTAAGGAACAAAATGTAGTAGTTTTTAGGAGACAAAATATGTGTCTGCAAGGTAGAAACTTTTATTCATTTCTGTGCGCAACATACAAGATTCTAAATGTGTACAAGCTGCGAGTTATGGCTTAATTGGTCTATGTGGGCACGGTTCATTTGATTGTTTGGCCCTTACCATAAACCCTATCCACCGAGTCCAGACTGTTCGAGCACAAAGTTTCCTTCCTTGCTAAAATCATTATCCGAGGGTGACGACCCTTAGTATTCGAGGCCGATCATAGAGAGGGCTCGGATACTGTCGATATAACCCTCGACTCCAGTTCATAGCCGATCTTCAATTCTAAGTTAGAACGATCCACTATTGCCTCGTTAAAAACCTTGCCGGAAAACCCATTTGGGACAAAATTTGTTCAAGGGAAAGAGTGCAAGGCGTGCTTTCAGGCCTAAAAGTTGCATCATTCCTTGGCCATTACCAGCAAGCGTTATTCAAGTTCGTAATATATGTAAAGAAATGAAATGAGTGGGTCGTACCTTAGCAGTAGTATCGTTTTAAGTGGGTTATGTTTAGTTGTTCGGTAGTCGCTCACCGTTTACCGCTTCGAGTTCGTATGATCCTTTACCGGTGATCTCGATAATTCGATATGGACCTAACCAATTCGGCCCCAACTTCCCTATGTTCGGGTTCCGGGTATTTAGTGTCATCTTTCTTAACACCAATTCCTTGACATTGAAGTGTCGGAGGTTGGCTCTCCGATTCTAATACCTTTTGATCCATTGTTTTTGGTTGGCCAACTGGATGAGGACAACTTCGCGCCTCTCATCGAACAATTCCAGGCTCGTACCCATGGCCTCATTGTTTGACTCTTTGGTGGCATATCGGAACCTGAGACTCGATTCTCCTACTTCGATCGGTATTAGCGCTTCGGCACCATCGACCAACGAGAACGGGGTGGCCCCGGTACTAGATTTTGAGGTCGTATGATATGCCCAAAGGACTTCGGACAAAATTTCCTTCCATTTTCCCTTGGCGTCGGTCAACCTCTTCTTAAGGTTTTGGAGTATGGTTATGTTTGTAGACTCCGCCTGCCCGTTCCCACTAGGGTGATAGGGTGTTGATAGGATCCTTTTGATCTTATGGTCGTCGAAAAATTCGCTTACCTTGCTGCTGATGAACTGCTTCCCATTGTTGCACACGATCTCGGCCGGCATTCCGAACCGGCATATTATGTGGTCCCAAATGAAATCAATAACTTCTTTCTCCCTGAATTTCTCAAATGCCTGAACTCCACCCACTTAGAAGAATAGTCAGTCATAAATAATATAAATTGAGCCTTACTGGGTGCCCATGGCAGGGGATCGACTATGTCCATTCCTCATTTCATGAATGGCCATGGTTACAAGACCGAATGTAGTAGCTCTCCGGGCTGGTGAGTCATCGGTGCGTGCCTCTGACATCCGTCGTATTTCATATGAACTCCTTCATGTCTTTTTCCATGTCGATCCAGTAGTAGCCAGCTCTGAATACCTTACGAACCGACGATTCGGCACCCGAATGGTTCCCACAGGTGCCTTCATGAACTTTCCTCAAAACATATTCGACATCTCCCGGTCCCAGACATATGGCGAGTGGGCCATCAAACGTTCTCCTGAATAGGGTATTGTCTTCAGATAGGCTGAACCTGCCCGCATTTGTGCGCAGAACTCTCGATTCTTTAGGATCTGAGGGCTGTTTCCAGTCTTCAGGTAATTTATATACTTATTTCTCCAATCCCAGGTTAAGCTTGTCGAGTTTATCTCGGCATGGCCTTCTTCCACTACCGATTTCATGAGTTGTACGACCGTTCCTGAGTTGAATTCATTATCATCAACCGACGATCCCAAGTTAGCAAGAGCATCGGCTTTGCTATTTTGATCCCCAAGTACATGTTGCAAAGTCCACTCTTTGAACCAATGTAGCGTTACCTGTAATTTATCCAGGTACCTTCGCATTCGTTCCTCTTTGACTTCGAACATCCCGTTGACTTGGTTCACCACAAGGAGGGAATCACACTTAGCTTCGATCACCTCGGCTCCCAAGCTTTTAGCCAGTTCGAGACCTGCAATCATGACCTCATACTCGGCCTCGTTGTTAGTCAATTTTACAATTCTAATAGATTGCCTAACTATATTACCCGTTGGTGGCTTCAACACAATGCCATGTCCGGACCCCTTTGTGTTCGAGGCACCGTCCGTAAAGAGAGTCTAGATTCCCGAGGAAGTCCTCGACTTTAATAACAATTCCTTTTCAACCTCAGGTATTAGGGCCGGCGTGAAGTCAGCCATGAAGTCTGCCAAAATTTAAGATTTGATGGCTGTTTGGGGTGGATCTTTGATATTGTACCCGCTGATTTCCACGGCTCATTTGGCTAATCTTTCGAGAGCTTGGGTTTATGAATTATGTTTCTCAACGGGTAAGTAGTTACAACACATATGTGATGACATTGAAATATGGTTTTAGCTTCCTAGAGGTTCTTAGCAAAGCGAGCGCCAATTTTTCTAGGTGAGGATACCTAGTTTCGGCCTCGCCTAGAGTTCTGCTAACATAATAGATAGGAAATTGCATACCTTCTTCTTCCCTGACCAGGACTCCACTTACCGCTATCTCGGATATCACTAAGTACAGGTACATCTGTTTGTCTGCCTCCGGTTTATGAAGCAAAGGTGGGCTCGAGAGGTACTGCTTGAGTTTTTCCAAGGCATGTTGGCACTCCGACGTCCATTAGAAGTTATTCTTCTTCTTTAATAGAGAGAAGAATCGATGGCTCTTGTCGGAGGAGCTCCAGATGAATTGACCCAAAGCGGCTACGCGCCCGGTTAACCTTTGAACGGCCTTGACATTGTCCACCATGGTGATGTCCTCGATGGACTTGATCTTATCAGGATTAATCTCGATTCCCCAGTTGGACACCATGAATCCGAGGAATTTCCCAGACCCGACTCTGAATGTGCATTTCTCCGGGTTCATCTTCATATTGTATTTTTTCAATATGTTGAAGGTTTCCTGCAAATGTTTCAAATAGTCCTCTGCTTGCAGGGACTTAACCAACATATCGTCAATGTAAACCTCCACTTATTTTCCTATTTGCTCCTCAAACATCCGATTTAGTAGGGTTGGTAGGCACTGGCATTTTTTAGTCCGAACGACATTACGTTATAACAGTAGGTGCCGTATTTAGTGATGAAGGATTTTTTTCCTGGTCGCACGGGTCCATCCGAATTTGGTTGTATCCGGAATAGGCGTTGAGAAAGCTGATCGATGTTGGGCAAAGAAAAATAGTCTTTAGGGCATGCCTTGTTTAAGTCTTTGTAGTCTACACACATTCTTAATTTATTCCCCTTTTTGGGACTGCTACTACGTTTTCTTACGAATTAGGGTATTTAACTTCCCAAATGGATCCTATTTTAAGGAGTTTAAATATCTCGTCTTTGATGAATGCATGGTTGACTTCGGACTGAGGCCTCCTTTTCTGTTTGACCGGGTGGAACTTCGGTTCCAGGCTCAGCTTATGAGTAGTTTATTCCTGTGGGATCCTTGTCATGTCAAGGTGGGACCAAGAGAAATAATCTATGTTAGCTATAAGGAATTTAATGAGTTCTTCCCTGAGCTCGGGACTTAACCCCGTGCCTAGGTATACCTTACGATCGGGCAGGTGCTTGGTCAATATGACTTGCTCCAGTTCTTCGATCATTGATTTGGTGGCGTCGGAAGCGTCGAGGACTATGAAAGACCTGGGAACTCCACAGTCATCACCCTCACACGTCCCCTGCTTCTCCAGTTCAGTCGGGGCCGCAGTGATTGCTATTTGGTTTCTCTCTTGGCGACTGAACTAGATTCTTTGGTGTTGAAAGTACGGATATCAGGACCACCTCGTCGACCGCAAACATTTACTTTGTGACCGGTTGCTCTCCGTAAATTGTTTTAATCCCTTCTAGCGTTGGGAATTTCAACACCTGGTGCAGTGTCGAAGGTACTTGTTACACCCCGTAAATTCGTACATTTAAAATACACTATGAAATAGCTCACATATATGTACTCAAGAACCCGGAAAGTGGTTGTTAGTTAGGAAAAAGAACAAAAGTGTCGAAAAGTCAGGAATGCGGACCTCATAACACATATGCGATCCCAGAATTGACAAGTTCCATCGCAGAGTGGAACAGAGAACCTGGGATGAAACTATGCCAAATATGCGACGCATATGCGAACCGCAGAACTTAAATGCGGACCGCAGAATCGACACACCCCTATCGCAGAGTGAGGCAGAACACTGGGCCAAACTAATGTCCAAAATGCGACCAGAATACGATCGCATTTTAGAAATGCGAACCGCATTCTGGCCCCTTCTGCGTCGCATAGTGCGACAGATTTTTAAGGCAAGATCTGCAACCAAAATGCGAACCGCATACCTGTCTGCGACGGGTATGCAATCGCATTTCTGACCTTTTTCAGGTCCGTGAATTCTTACCCCTAGGCCTATAAAAAGGGACCCAAACCCGTTCCTTCTTCATTTTATGAAGCAAACACTTAGTAGAAGGCCTCAGACGACTCCTCTCAAAGAACCCATGAACCTTAGCCAAAATTCTCTCTTCAATAGCTCTAAATTGAAGAAAGAATCAAGGAATTGAAAAACGAAAGAGAAATCCTAGCTAAGTTCCTTCTCTTGCAAACCCAAAGCGAGGGCAAGATTTAGGGATTGAAGAGCCAAGAAAAGAGAGCTAAGTTATTCAACATGCAAGGTAAGTTCCTACACCCATTCTCTTAGGGATTCCTGAAAATCCATTACATGCATGTAAGAGTTCATAAGAATGTAAGTGAAAGCTATGGGTTCAAGTTAATTACCACTAATAGTGTGGGATATGATCGTTGTTGAGCTGCATGTGCCATGAATATGTTTGATAAGGTTAAGAAGAGGAAGATTATGGGAAAGCACCATATAAATTCAGGAGATTATGGTTAGTAATAGCTATGTTGCGTAGTGAGTAACAAGTGGACTGTTCTTCAATTGTAGATTAAAGAATTTTAGCAATTTCGTGGCTTGAGAGCTGGTGCAATATATATATATATCAGGTATGTAAGACTACACCGTTCTTTCCTTTTCACGATTCCTGTTGAATACAATGTCTCAAAGAGCCCCAAAAGAATACGCTATTCTTAGAAGCTAAGAGTGCTGATGCAATATAAAAAGCGGAAACAAGAAAACAAAGATAGAAGCAAGACGCTCAATGAACTACCAAGACAATAAGTAGGAACTAGTCTACTTACCTTCTTGATGAAGTCACGGAGTACCTATACTATACGAACAACCCTCAAGACAACAATGGTCTTGCAAACTGTTCGATCAAACAAAGGAACAAGTTCAATTTTGAATCACACCAAAATTGGACAAGTTAATTCACACGATTTTGGGAGCAATGTGCAGCCGGTTTTTGATTGATAATAATGTCAAAAGGTGTCAAAATAATGAAGTTTTTAGGCTTATATTGAATGAGCCTTTACCTAAATCAACTAGGAAAAGAATAACTAGTTAACCTAAATCAACTAGGAAACAACTAATTAACAAAAAGGCCACAATCTGGCTAAGTTTAAGAAATAGTCACGCAGGACCAAACAAGTAAAAATTAATGTCTTCAATAACTACACAATAATACAGCATAAACACAAATATACATCTTCAACCCAAGATTCATCCACAGCAAGATTTATG
>MCJB01001397.1:6564-26052 GCA_002018475.1 Nicotiana obtusifolia | reverse complement strand
AAAGATATTGTGGGATTCGTGTCCCGGTGTCTCAATTGTCAACAAGTAAAATATGAACATCAGAGACCGGGCGGCTTACTTCAGCAAATAGCTATTCCTGAATGGAAGTGGGAACGAATCACTATGGATTTTGTGGTTGGACTCCCACGAACTTTGAGAAAGTTCGATGCCGTTTGGGTAATCGTGGATAGACTGACCAAGTCCGCACACTTCATTCCTGTGTGTACTACCTATTCTTCGGAACGATTGGCAAGGATTTATATCCGAGAGATCGTTCGATTGCATGGTGTCCCTATTTCAATCATTTCTGATAGAGGTACTCAGTTTACCTCGCAATTCTGGAAAGCGGTACAGAGGGAATTGGGAACTCAGGTAGAATTGAGTTCAACATTTCATCCTCAGACAGATGGGCAATCTGAACGTACCATTCAGATCTTGGAGGATATGTTGCGTGCTTGTGCCATTGATTTCAAAGGTTCATGGGATGAATTTCTGCCACTTGCAGAGTTCACTTATAACAATAGCTATCAGTCAAGTATTCAAATGGCGCCGTATGAGGCTCTGTATGGGAGACGTTGCAGATCTCCGGTGGGTTGGTTCGAGCCCGGCGAAGATAGACTATTGGGGACTGATTTGGTCCAGGATGCTATCGAGAAGGTGAAGGTAATTCAAGAAAGGCTTCGTACAGCACAGTCGAGGCAAAAGAGTTATGCCGACAGGAAGGTTCGAGATGTGTCCTATATGGTCGGTGAGAAAGTTATGCTAAAAAGTCTCACCTATGAAAGGTGTTATGAGATTCGGAAGGAAAGGCAAGTTGAGTCCCCGGTATATTGGATCGTTTGAAGTACTTCGACGAGTGGGGGAGGTGGCATATGAACTTGCTTTGCCATCCAATTTATCGAGTGTACATCCGGTATTCCATGTTTCCATGCTTAGGAAATATGTTGGGGACCCATCTCATATCGTGGACTTTGGTACGATTCAGCTGGATAATGGCTTAACCTATGAGGTGGAGCCGGTGGCGATTTTGGATCGTTAGATTCGGAAGTTGAGATCAAAGGAAATTGCTTCAGTAAAAGTTCAGTGGAGAGGTCGACCTGTGGAGGAGGCTACTTGGGAAACTGAACATGAAATGCGAAGCAGATATCCACAACTCTTTGAAAATCCAGGTATGCTTCTTGATACGTTCGAGGACGAACGTTTGTTTAAGAGGGGGAGAATGTAATGACCCGTTTTACGCCCCCAATTTATCTAATTAATTATAATAATTGAAGCTTAAGTTGTGGGAATGAACTTGGAATATACCTTGTGGGCCTGAATATGACTGGGCATAAATCGATAAAGTTCGATCTTCCGAATGATAGGTCGAATTTTGATCCGAAAGTTGGAATGAGATTCCGTAAGTTGCTGTAGGTTCCTTATGTAATTTTGGACTTGCGTGCAAATTTTCATACCATTCGGACATCGTTTGGTCGGGTTCGGATCGTTAAAAGGACTTAGTTCGTCGCATCACGAAACGACAAACATATTATTTCTGGTTTAATCGAAAATAGAACTAGTAAACGACCTCTAAAATCAATTTTGTTTGAAGAATTAGCTCCGTATCGAAATTACGGAGCCGTAGCAAAAAGAATCGTCTAAATCGGACTCCGTATGAAAAAGTTAGACTTAAAATAGTAAAACGAGAAAGAGGGGTCAGTGGACTGACCTGATTCGCGGCCATATCGCGAAACGCGAAGGCTTTCGCGAGCCGCGAAAATGGCTTAAGCCATCGCGAAGAGAAGCAGAAGGGAGAGGGGGTAGTTCGCGGTGAATTCGCGAATCGCGAACTGAATCGGCGAAACGTGAAAGAGTGAGAGGGATCGCGAAGTCAAACATTGGACCTGGGCAACTTGCCAGGCCACTTCGCGGCGAACTCGCGAACCGCGAAACCATTTCGCGAAAACGCGAAATCCTCCTGGGCGTCGCGAACACGGGCAGTGTGTTGGACAACCTTTCTGGTTGGTTTCGCGGCAGAAAAGCGGTTCGCGAAGGGGTTAAGCGAACCGCGAAATTGCACTAAGGGGTCGCGAAATGGCCCAGCTTCAGTGTTTTTGCTCGACTTCTGACCCAATTTAAATAGAACCTAGGGTTCATTTTGCACGTCTGAGATACAAAACACACACCCACGAGAGAATACTCTTACAAAAGCAAGGAATCACTAGAAATCAACTCCAAAACTCTCATGCAAAGTAGATTTTCGTGATTAATCTTGCAAGGAAAAGGATTACTACACCTTAGACATACTTGGGGGCTTTTGAACGGAAGATTGAAGTAAGATTTGGAACAAATAGAGAGGAGAACGTACGAGAATCATTGGGTAAGTGTTCTATACCCTAAAATACCTCTTAGATGTTGTTTTCCAAGCTAAATCCCACTGTACATTCACAATATTGTGAAAGAGAGGAACCTAGGGTTCTTCTTAATTTCTGAAATTATGAAATTAGGGATTTAAGTCAATCCAATGTTGACTTTTGACGAATTTGAGAAGTATAGACCCACATTGTAATGGGTAAATACAATTTATGAACTTCGGATGATTTCTAAAAATGGGTCCCACCATCTATTTGAGTCCAATTTCGGGATTTTGCCCGTAGAATAGTAAATTTAGATGGAAATTGGTTTCCATTGTGGGTATTGAACGTAATGAATTGTTTATGATAGATTCGACGCACGTGGAAGCCAATTCAAAGGGCAAAGGCGTCGCGGGCTAAGGATTTAGCCGGTTAGAGGTGAGTAATGATAGTAAATATTGCTATGAGGGTTTGAAAACCCCGTATTGCACCTCGTAGTGTTTTAATGAAGTGAGGCACACGCCCGATGATGAGCGTGGGGTCGTTTACTACTGGGGATTGTGACTTGGTCCGTCCCGATTAATGATTTTTACTGCATAACTGTTGAAATTGATTTGATATTATAATGATTTGGGCTTTTAGTCGTATTTGGGCTTCGTGCCGGTTATGTAAACCCTTCAGGGGTAATTTATTACTGTTTGATTACTGAAATCATATTTGGGCTTCACGCCAGTTATGTAAACCCTTCAGGGGTATTTGAAATGTTTTGAATCATTATTGAACTTGGTTTTGGAAAACTAAATGATGTTTTCAAATGATTTTGAAATGGATCGGGTGGCACGCCGCCACGGATGTGATGTATATGGGATCGGGTGGCACGCCGCCACGGGATATGATATAGCGCTTGGGCCGCTAAAGCCCCTTCCGGAAGTCTGAACCACCCACAGTGAGCGCAAGATACCCATCATAATGGCCCAGTTGGTAACAATGAAACCTGTAGGTCACGGTTGGTAACAATGACAACCGGTAATGATAAATAATACAGTGGTAACAATGACAACTGTAGGTTACAGTTGGTAACAATGACAACTGATAACCGGAGATGGGTAGATAATACAGTTGGTAACAATGACAACTGTAGGTTACGGTTGCTAACAATGACAACCGGTAACCAAAGATAACACAGTTGGTAACAATGACAACTGTGGGTTACAGTTGGTAACAATGACAACTGTAGGTTACGGTTGGTAACAATGACAACCGGTAACCAAAGATAACACAGTTGGAAACAATGACAACTGTGGGTTACAGTTGGTAACAATGACAACTGGTAACCAGAGTTTGATAAGAAATACAGTTGGTAACAATGACAACTGTAGGTTACAGTTGGTAACAATGACAACTGGTAACCGGATTTTGAAAAGGTTTTTCTGTTTTAAATGATGTTAAGCCCGAGAGGCATGTTTTTAAATGACAGTGAGCCCGAGGGGCTGTTTTAAAAGTGTTTCTGTTTCTTCCCAATAATTGCTTGGAAGATGTACATGTTTTACCCGTTAAAAGGATTTTCTACTCGACTTTACACTTGGTTACCATTTTTAAGATGTTTTATTGTGCATTATGTGTTTTCTTACCTACAGTTATTATTTACTTTTATTACTCACTGAGTTGGAAGTACTCACATTACTCTCTGCACCTTGTGTGCAGATTCAGGCGTTAGCGGTCCCACTCAGAGGTATTGAATACTACTACTGGACCGGANATGACAACTGTAGGTTACAGTTGGTAACAATGACAACTGGTAACCGGATTTTTGAAAAGGTTTTTCTGTTTTAAATGATGTTGAGCCCGAGGGGGTTTTTAAAGTATTTTCTGTTCCTTCCCATTAATCATTTTAAAGATGATCACGTTTTACCCGTTGAAGGGAATTTCTACCAGACTTACACTTGGTTACCTTTGTAACGATGTTTTATTGTGCAATATGTGTTTTCTTACCTTCAGTTTTTATTTACTTTTATTACTCACTGAGTTGGAAGTACTCACATTACTCCCTGCACCTTGTGTGCAGATTCAGGCGTTAGCGGTCCCACTCAGAGGTATTGAATACTACTACTGGACCGGAGCTTCAGAGATTACGAGGTAGCTGCTGGCGTCCGCAGCCTCGTAACTCTTTTCTTTTGTTGATTTTACTTCCCTCAAATCTTTGTACTTAAAATATTGTAATAGTTATATTATCATTAGGCCTTCTCTAGTGGCTCATGACTTTGTGACACCCCGATCAAAGGGCTGTAATCGGGATGGTTTGTTATGTATTTTCCGCAACTAACTATTATCAAACCATATTTACGTTATTCTCTTGTTATATAACTAATTGAGTAAATAATGGTGGAATCGGCTGGCCTTGTCTTCACGAGAGGCGCCATCACGACCAGGTGGGGAAATTGTGTCGTGACATTTACTGACTTTAATTTCCGTTATATTATTTGTTATTTGTATCAAAATAAATCACGTATCCTTAAAATCACGTATAAATTCAATTGTTATCCAAAACCAAGGGTAAACAGTCATGTGTAATATAAGACCTCATACACACGTCTCATAATTAAAATTCTTCTAGTATGCTACTTCTAGCTATAATTATGTAATACTAATTGAAAGAATAGATCTACAAACGGTATAGTAAAGTAACATTATATCTTTTCCTATGGTACAATTAAAGTAACATTAATGACTAGTAAAAGTAACATTCGTCGAGTATTATAGTTTACTGAGGCTGAATATCAAGTGTGGCAAGTTAATAATTTATCCAAATGTTGTTTAATTTTGTCTAAGAACTTATTATAGATAATAAATGCCGTGTAAATAATAATTAATTGTGTAACTATTCGTGCTAATTTGTTTTGTAATCTTATTTTAGTTGGGCAAACAGAACTATATTTAGTTAGGGAGGATTATGCCCTATTTGACGTTTTATAGGAGTACGCAGCCAAACAACCGCTGGGGTTTTCAGCAGTGATAGTTGAACTAATCAGATGGGCCGCCCCAAATCTTACGCTGACATTTAAATCGGAAATCAACATCGGGTCCTGGCTATTTGAAAAACGCAAACTGAAGCGGAAGATCACAAAATGCATCACAACAAGGGGGTCGTTAGACTGTAGCTTGCGCGAAGGAAGAAGCTAATCAATCAGAATTGAGACAGGGAGGAGTTTGGTAGTATATGCTTCGTATCTAGGATTGCGTTGTAGTTCGTTTATTCAGGAGTCGTTTGGTACAAACACAAGTAATGTAGGGATTAGTAATGCAGGAATTGTAGTGCTGAAATTATTTTTTATCAAATGTTTGGTTCATTGTATTAGGGTCTTATCCAGTTATAGTTAAACCTGGTATAAGTAATCCCTTGGTTTCCTTGGTATTAGCTAAGCCCTCCTATGAGGTATAAGTAATCCATGTATTAGATATGGATTAATTGAATTGAACAACCAAACATTATATTGGTCGGATAAAATTTTTATATAAGGATTATTTTACTTTGTACAACCTACCAAACGATCCTTCAGAACTAGCTATTAAGGACTTTGTAACCTTCTCCTTCCCCTCCCAATTTCTTGTTTGGTACTAAAATGTCCAAAGTTAAATCATGTTACAAGAAAAACGTTATATATAAAGTCGAAAAAACGAAAAATAAAAATAATTAAAACTGATAATGATAATGACATATTTAAGATCTCAAGATACATTTATGTCAAGATGAAGTTTTAATTGATCTAGCAAATTAAAACAATTTGCATACAAAATGTCAATGCCACATTGGATCATTGTCACTCATTGTTCATTGCATTTTATTAACTACTATTGATGGGGAACAGTCCTAAGGGAAAGAAAATGTTCAACAAGAAGTTGACAAATACTTTGAGCCCATTGATTTAGGTTAGATTGAGATTGCCTAAGCACATTTGACCTCCAACATTTGTGGTGATTAGGGTGGCAAATAGACAGGTCGGGTTGATAAGGACAAATTAAAAATGAGTAATGCAAAAATAGATAAAATATTCGATTCGATCCGTATTTAATACAGATAAAGAATGGATTAAGCGACACATGACTTCTTGAATATGATCACCTCTGAAATAATTCATAATCTCTCAAACTTGAGGAATCCCATTAGTTATCCATTTTTAAATGGATAACACGGATTTGATCCAATTTTTTTTAACTTTTTTATTTTTAATTCCCTGATTCCCTTTTGATCCCCTTTGTTGGAGCTATCGCTCTTTTGATGACTCGAACTCAGGTGATCATTAGAGCATCCCCACTTGTCTATTTGATCACATTTAAAAAGTTTATTATCCAACTAAATTCTTAGTGGATAATATGAATGACTATTATTTTTTTAAGTCCATTTTCACCACTAGGTGTAGACCATGTCGACAGGTGGAGCATGGGTTGGACTTTCTTGCTGCCGCAGGGATGTTGCCTGTTTATCATATACTTTTTGTGATTTGCCTAATTTTAAATATCAGAGAGTGCTTGGGATCACCTCAAGCTAAGTAAGACCCTTGCTTACTCGCCTTTATAAATTTTTAAAAACAAGCAGAATTGACCATAGTATATATGATATTGAAATAAATAAATTATAGATGCGGACATAACATTTGAAGTTCGCGGGTTCACTTTTTGATTCAACCAAAATTTACTTTATATACAGAGCGTCAACTATTAATATATAACTATTTACTAAAGATATATACATGTATGCACGGAGTTTTTGCCGAATTTTATGAGTGTCGGGTATACCTATTGCATAGGTCCGCCTTGAATGAGGTGCCTATAGTTTTCACCTTTTCATAAATCATAAGGTGTTGGTGGGAAACGATCTTCTATATATTTTCATTTAAACTGTCAGATAAACCACACTCTCACAGCTCCATACTCTTCCTAGTCTCTCTCAAAATACTGGCATGGATATTGTGTTGGCTCAGTTCCATAAGGTCCAGATGGAGGTTACTGCAGGCTCGGGTGCGAGAACGGTATTCATTGCCTGCTGTCCCTTCCCATTAATATGTGTTTATCAACCACCCGCTTACTACAAGAGATTAATCAATAAAGAAAATCCTTCTCTTAATTAGTTCAGTCTCTCTCTGTTTGTCATACTCTCTCTTCTTCTTCTCTTCATCTTCTCAAACTAATGAATTCTTCTAACTGTGATCTTCATTTCTTCTGATTAATTGCTTCTAATCATATTGTTCTTACGATGCACACTTGAATTTCTTCGGTCACTACTATATAGTGTGTGACTATTTCAAATATACTCATATTTAAAACAACAAGTAACAACACAATAAATCTATGACATTTACTCCCGTGAAAAGTGTACTGTCCTCTTAGAACAGTTGCTCACTGATGAGGATAGCTTGTGCACTTGGAGAAATCTAAGTGTGTCAACTCAATTCACCGTCAAATCAATCCTCCTTAATCGAGTCATGCGCGAAGAATCAAGATTCATCATCCAAGAGCCCCGTGACACCGTTTTGAAGCTGGCTGCTTCACTTCTTCCAGCTAACAATGGCCGGAATTATTGCCATTCTTGTACCAATGCCTCACTTGCACTTCAAACAACTACTTAAAGAGGTCAGCTTTCATGTTATTTGTGCAACTAGCAGAGGACATAGGTGAAACAACTGTCCCTTGCGTAAAAGATGTGCACTCACTATTCTTAAATACACTGAATGATGATACCTTCGATCTAGATGTGAGGATCGAGGCCATGAGTGCTGTGTTCAACTTCATTAAGTGCGTATTGAGTCCAAATGAAAAGGAGTTGTTTCAGGATTTATTGCCAGGCATGGTGAGGATGTTGACTAATGCATTGAGCAACAATGAGGAGAAGGCTGCAGCATATGAACCTCTGAAAGTTTTTATTAAGTTGGCGAAGAATGAGCCTAGGTTCTTCAGGAGGCAGCTAGTGGATGTGGTGGATATCATGTTTGAGATAGCAGAATCTGAGAGTTTAGATCAAAGAGCGAGGCACTTTGCGGTTCTATTCTTTATATCTTTGATCGAGGCGAAGGAGAAGGCAGCAGGCATGCTGAAGAGATTGCCGTTGTTTATTAGCAGATGTTTTGCAATGTTATTACAGTTATTACTAGATATTAAAGATGACCCTGCTTGGAATAGTGGCGAGAACGTGCATGATTATGCAGGGATATTGCTCTGTGACCACAAAATTGGCGAGGATACTCCGGTTTTGTCTTGCATTACGAGGCGAGTTTACTACTCATATTGCAATAGAGTAGTTGTGAGCTTACTTGGCTGTCACAGAGTGGGAGAAGCCATTAGGATCGATTCACTCAAATACTCTAATCTGATGGAGAGGAGATTTTATGATACATTTTTGTATTGGCAGCGCAAAAAGGGAGGATTAAGGATGGGAGGTTGCGAGGATATGGAATGCAAGTCGGAGATATTGTTTCAGGGCCAAGGGCAGATTTATCTTATGCTGAAGTCAAAGAAGGTTATGAGTTTCTCCTTTCAATGGATCCAGGAAGGGGGCCTTTACCAAATATATGCAGCCCCTTGTTTCAGAAGTTCATTGAGTACATCCTTCAGAATGTGAAGGATCTTTTCAAAAACAAGAAAGAGTTGTTTCTTAAATTAAGCTTCGCCATAATTTTCAGGTTCATATTATGGAATTTTAGAGTCAGGCAACACGAATTTGTCATTATATCCTCTTCTTTTACGGACTCCGATTGACCTGAAATTGTGTAAGTCCATGGAAAACGGCCTAGTGACCAATACTTATTGCTTCGCCAAGACCTTCGGGTTCATTTTACAGCGTTTCGGGGTCATGCAACATGATTTTGTGATTGTATCCTTCGTATGTGTACATGGTGATTTTATAGAAAAATTGACGGACTCTTGTTGGCCTGAAATGTTGTAGGTCCATAGGAAACGGCCTAGTGACCAATACTCCTTGCTTCGCCCCAACTTTAAGGCTCATTTTATGGCGTTTCGGGTTCATGCAACACGAATTTGAGATTATATCCACTTTTTCGTGTATTCGTAAATGCTGATTTTATAAAAAAAGTTGGCGGACTCTGATTGGCCTGAAATTTTGTAGGTCGGGAACCGGTATAGTGATCAATACGTACGGTTTCATCATGAATTTCGAGTTCATTTTATGGCGTTTTAGGTCATACAACACGAATTTGTGATGATATCCACTTTTTCGTGTGCGGATGGAGCAGGTGGGGAAGGAAATACTCAAAATAGTGGCAAGAGTCTAACTTTGGCAACAAAAAGCAATAACTAGAAAATGACCAGACAAGACTCTCCATACTAACTCTGAACCTTACACATGACCAACCTTGAGGTTGTGAGATAGAATTTAGCATCAAAATGTTTGATACCCACAAGTTCACAAGACTAGTAATTTCATTGTGTGGGTTGAAATGTTAACATCTTCTTCAGGTGATAGGATGGATTCCAATTC
This sequence comes from Nicotiana obtusifolia, assembly GCA_002018475.1. Taxonomy (NCBI): domain Eukaryota; kingdom Viridiplantae; phylum Streptophyta; class Magnoliopsida; order Solanales; family Solanaceae; genus Nicotiana; species Nicotiana obtusifolia. The sequence goes on along the minus strand of MCJB01001397.1, from coordinate 16,230 downwards.
CATCTCCTGCTGAGGCAATAGCAAGGAACATGCTGATTCCCAGGTGGCTGCTGGTACTGTTTTCCGAAAATGCCTCAACAGATTAATCATGCGTTTTGCAGTTTCTTCTGTAGCCAGATCCTCTCCAGCACATAGAACCTACAAAAGAACCAACTTTCAATTACTTAATGTCTACATTAGCATAAATGTTAATTTGATGTAAATGTCACAGTACAGTAAGATAGCCATATCAATAGATTAATCAACTGTATTAGTGAAACAAGAAAAACAAACGAAAAGGAACGATCAAATGAACCCTCCAAATAGACAGATGGAGCACTAATTGCCAACTGACTAACACATGATACAAACTGCCTTTTCTCTTTTGTCTTATTTTTCCCAATTGCATAGGGTCCAGATAAAGGGGAAGGGAGAAAGGGCCAGTGAAATCAGACTCACACCTATTGTGTGCCGGTGCGGATGACGCGGAGCATAAATTTATATGTAAAAATTCAATATTATTACAACAAATAGTAGATACGAACCCAGAAGTTAAAAATATAAAGGGTTCAATGCTAAGAATCTTAAGGTTGAACCATAGAACATAAACTCTGAATCCGACTCTAATTGTGTGGGACTACCAGCAGATACTATTAGATTACGAGCCCTGGTTTTCTGCCTCCTTTCTTAAAAAAGTAACTATTAAAATCACCTGTTTAATAACAAGCACAAATGAACAATTCATTTTTACATCTGCTATTTTGAACTAACCTCTGCAAAAACTGATATAACCTTTGGAAGGTGCAGATAGTTGGGATCCCAAACATCTCTGTCTGATCTGTGAATCAGAAGATTTGATGAAAACATTAAAGACTAAAAACATATTAACACCTCAGATTACATCTTTAGAGTCAGGAAAGTTCATCTTTTAGTACAACAGGCTTCACTCAAGATGAAAATTTAATCAAAATTCTGTTACATCACATTAATCTATATAAACTGTTCAGTGTTCACGTTGCTCTATCATTAAATTAATTGTCAAGTTTAACCAGTTAAACTATTGAGACTTCAACTTGGAGAATACAGAGAAGATATGCTATGAGAGGAAGATGGATTGGAAAACAACACCATTATATTTCTTTTGGATAATTTTGAACGAAAGATCTATGAGATTGTTACATTATATTGAAAATAATGTTTCTGAAGACATGTTTGATACACATTTATGCCCTGCAGCTAGGTGAATGCTTAACGGGTGTTTCATGTCGCTTAGGTGACACTTCTGTCCAGGCACCAAGGCGCACATGCATTCTGTAACGACTCGAATGATCGTTTTGAGCTCTAGCGCGTCGTTCAGCGGTTTGAGGCCTTGATTAACTTCACTTTAGGTATTACGACTTGTACATGTGGTCGGAATTGAATTTCGGGAAGTACGGGATTGGGTTGGAAAGAAAATTCTAATTTCGGAAGCTTTAAGTAGGAAAAATTGGCTAAGGTGTGACTTTTGAGTAAACGGCCTCGGAATCGGCATTTGAAGGTTCCAATAGGTTCGTATGATGAATTCGGACTTGGGCATATGTTCGGGTCGAGTATCGGGTGGCCTGGGAATATTTCGGCGCTTATTACAAAAGGTTGGCATTTTGAAGGTTTAAGAATTCCCTAAGTTTGGGATGAAGTGTATTTTGATGTTATCGACGTCCTTTGGGATTCCGAGCCTGGGAATAGTTCCGTATGGTGATTGTGGTCTTAGGAGAGTGTCGAGGTTGTGAGTTAGAGGTTTGTAGTGGAATTAGGCTTGAAATGGTGGAAGTTGAATTTTTGGGGAAGTTTGATCGGGAGTGGACTTTTTGATATTGAGGTCGCATATCGATTCCGGAAGTTGGAATAGGTCTGTAATGTCATTTAGGACTTGTGTGCAAAATTTGAAGTCGTTCCAGATTGATTTGATATGTTTCGGCACAAGATATAGAATTTGGATATCTGGAAGTTTATAAGTTTGATTAAACGCGATTCATGATCTTGATGTTGCTTGACGTGGTTTGAGGCTTCGAATAAGTTCGTATTGTATTTTGGGACGTGTTGGTAGGTTTGGTTGAGGTCCCGGGGGCCTCGGGTGGATAGTTAATGGGTTGGAATTTGGACTTGGATGATGGCTGAAGCTTTAGGTTTGCTGGTGTCTGGTTTCCTTCTACACGTTCGCGAAGATGTTTTCGTGTTCGCGTAGAGGAAGTTGAGGGCTGCTGGAATTTACTCTTTTGCGTTCGCGGAGGAGGTCCCTCGTTTGCGAAGGGTTACTGGTGAGGCAAGTGATATTGTTCTTCGCGTTCGCGTAAGAAGGACCGCGTTCGCAAAGGTCTGGCCCGGTGTGCTTCGCGTTCGCGAGAGAGGCCTCGCGTCTGCGTAAGAGAATTTTTGGGCAGTGACTTTTTGTGCTTCGCGAAGGCGATGCAAGTTCCGCGTCCGCGAAGAATGAAAACACCTGGGCAGATTGTTTTAAATCGGGAATTTTGCTCATTTCTCTCATTTTTCACTTGGTTGGGCGACCATTGTCTTGAAGAGGAGATTTTTGTCATCCATTGTGAGGTAAGCTATTCCCACCTATTGTGAGTTAAATACATGAGTTGTGTACGGATTTATACATGAAACTTATGAAAAATTTTGGGATTTTGAAAGGAAACCTAGAAATTGATATTTTGGATTTTGACCACGAATTTGGGCATGGAATTGAAAATAAATCATATATTTGAGTTTGTATTGTTATGGGTAATGTTTATCTTTGAAATTTTTTGAAATACGGACACTTGGGCCCGAGGGTTGACTTTATTGACTTTTCGATTGGAGTTGGAAATTGTTATAAATTGATTAATTATGAGTATGAGAGTATATTTTTATTGGTTTGCACCTTGTTTGACTAGTTTTGGAGCGACGGGCGTCGATTTGATGCGTTAGAATGGCGTTGGAGCCGGTTATGGAAGTTCGAAGCGAAGTAAGTCTCCTGTCTAACCCCGTGAGGGGGAAACTATCCATAGGTGATGTAATTGTTATGTGTTACTTATTGCGGGGGCTACGTACGCACAAGGTGACGAGAGTCTGTGTGTAGCTAGATTCATGTTATGTCCTGGCCATGTTATAGCTGTACTACTTGAGTTGTCTCCTGACATTGAATAAGAACTTTAAAATGACTTTAAACTTGACTGACATGGTTTTACCTCATACATTAAGTTTAAGTCTAGTTCTCTCAATTTCATTGTTGGATGATGGTGGTTAAGCCACAAATTTAACATGTACATACTTTTCACGCAAGCTAGGGGTGCTTCTACTGGAATTTACTTGACTGTATGTGAAACAAATTATAAATGAAGTTACATAAGTGAACAATGCTAAGGTAACATGGTAAACTCCAATTAGTAAAGACAAGTTGATGATAAAATTACTCCAGTACCTCTCAACCATTGAACAGAGCTGGTCGTGAACTACTTTGGCTTCATCCTTGTCATCTTTTATGGGAAGACAATTCAACCAAGCAATGATCTACCAAAAAACTTGGAATGAGAATTTTGTGGTACTTTAACAAGAATATGTACATGGGAAGAGTATCATTTTTTCTTGGAAGATCAAAAGCTACATGCTTTACCAAAACATATGACATAGTGAGCATATGCATAATGCGACATACCCCTCTAAAAAGGTATAAACAAAGGAAATATGTTGTTAAGTTGTTTAAGTTTGACCTTTTCTCTAGCATTTTGTTAGGATAAGGTGTTGAATAAGTCTCCTTCGTCAAAATAGCACATTTAGGAAGTCAGTTTCATCTTTCATTGTATTGAAAGGCTGCCCATGGCTTAATGAAATTCATATGATTCAACGATCAATTCTATCTTTCAAACCAGTTGCACCAAATATCAGTCACTATGCAGTCCATTTTCCTTTTAATACGTTGAGCCGAGGTACTGATAATGTATGTTAGTACACATAAGTCTCTTAAGCTTCTTTTTAACACGTATAAAGTGCCTAAAGTTTCCTTTTCTTAAACTGACTAAATACCCTCAGCTACAGGTTATTAAAAGCTAAATAAGTTGGAAGGGAAACCAAACACTAGAATCTATATATGCAGGTATTATCTGAAGAGGAACTAAGTTGTTATCCCAGCATATATGCATATATGCAGTTCAAAACTGTTGATGAAGTCCGGGGTGACCAAAGTACCAAAAATCTAAACCCGATAATTTAGAATAAGTCGAGTACATATGAGTTGAGTATATTTACAATGAACAATAAAAAGTTAGAGATTAATTCCTAGAAAGATGTACCTGAGCTGAGTCAATAGTTTCCCGATGAAACTGACATATCTTACCAAGTGCAGAAACAGCATTGTCATATGCCTTTGCATTCTCAGGTTCAAGAGCATTGAGATGTGTAATGACTACATTGATCCTTGAAAGAGCTTCTGAAATCATGGATTGATTAAATACCAAAATATATCACTCCTAATTGTCTCATCCTCCATAATGTAAAGGGTCAGAATAACAGGGTGAACAATATAATACCTCCAATAAAAGGTCTGAAAGCATAACCACCATATTCAGCGGAAAGCCCCAGTCCATAAAGTGCATTCTAAACATGACATCAATGGTGTTCGGATGAATCAAATAGCAATTGTAACTTGATTGAAAACTGTCCCAACCACTACGATACACAACTTAAACCTGTCTAACATCTGAACTGTCGTCGTTGCATGCGTCCAAAAGAAAAGGAAGATACATATTACAGTACCTAGTTTAGACAAAGAAGTAACTATCAGAATTATGATCCAATTTAAGAAAAACTCACAAAGATAGGCCTACTTTAGAGCTGCTTCACCGCAATGCTCCATAAGTTTATCATAGATATATATACATGTGTTTCTCTCTTCAGCTGTTTTATCCTTGCCCTTCAAACAGGGAAAAAGAAAGAAGAATGAGAAATATAAATGGAAAACAACCTAGCAGGTTAACTTGAAGGTAGTTATCGTGAGTGGAAACTCACTGTCGTAGGCATTAGATATGATGAAAGCTCATCGAGGAAAGGCAAGAAAGCAGCTTTGAACGATTTGATCAATGTAATCAATATTTCAGCAACCTGATAAAACGAATGTTTATGTGAATCAAAAACAACCTCAAGTGAAAGGTTCTATAAAGACAACATGGGTCATGAGTTATGTCTATCGACCATACACCGCTGAAAATTTGTTCTTCTAGCTCTCTTTCCTCCCTCAGCAATTCAGCTTCCTCAGCATCAAAGTCTTCTGCTTTTTCTCTCTCTGTGAGTTCTCCTTTTCTATGTGAACTTTCTATAATGACGTGCTTTATCTCATCCATGATGCTACGAACCTGATCTTCATTGAGAAGTGGTCCACAGATCTGTAAGGAGACACAAAAAGGGCCATACCAAGTGAATAATTATCGTTCTAACTAAATTTCTACAATTAATGGTGTTTTTTGTTTAGACATTAATCATGAAACATTTCATAAGTTGGCTTAACAGTGATTTACTAGATGGTTAAGAATCTGGTTGTGTCAATCTTACCTAGGGCTGTTCAAAACCGAACCGTAACTGTTAACCGAACCTCAAACACAACTTACTGGCTTATTGGTATGGGGTTATTGGGGTAATGGTTGGTGAACGGACTGAAATTTTATTATTAACGGCTTAACAGTTTGGGGACGGAATACTCAATTTTCTTATCGGATAAACCGTTAACCCGCTAAGAATTTTTAGATTTGTACTTTTACCCCTATGTATATGAATTAATATTTAAAGCTCTAAATCCCTAGTATATCGAATCTCAATTCAACCTACAACAATCGCCTCTTCTCTCTTCTCTATAACCTAAAGCCCTAATTAAATTTCTTCCAATCTCGTATGTATGATTGAATTTGTCTGATTTTCCTATGAAAATGGTATTTAAGTGATTAGATAAGTTAGAAGCAGAACAACTTGCTTAAGCTAAATTGAAGAAGAATCCGAGTGTAAATCGCCTTAAACTTTGTTAGCTCAAGTGGGAAATCAAGGTCAAGCTAAACCACTAGGAATTTTTGACATAAAACATAAATGCATGACAAACAGACTTGGCACAGTATCAATCAACTGGATAGGTAATCTATACATACATCTGAGCAGATGTGATGCTTTAGAAATTTTCCCTTATCTTTAATTCACAACTTCATTTTTATTGTTCATTTGATTTAGCAGATAATCGCCCGATAATCACAAATCCGATACTAATTTACCTGATGTCTTATTGGATGGCTAGCGGATTACTATATTAATAAACCGATAACCGATAAGCCAAACCGTTAATGTAAATATCCGCCCGATCCGCTTGATAAGCACCCCTAGTCTTACCTATTCATGTAAAGGGAACTTTTGTAATTATGAGATTATGGTAGATTCTAGTCCACGTTTAAACTCTTAAGCATTTATTATGGTCCAAGTATGTCACTTATAGGAAGAACTATAAGTTCTGCATGTGCTCACATACAGACTAAATGAATTAAGTCAGATGAAGCTCATATTTTACTTGATCCCACATGTAAGAATATAATGGGTAGGTTGTTGTTGTTGTTATTGTTGTACTTTTTATTATTTGTATGCTTGTAAAAACTTGGGGTCCGTCTACTTTCTTTAGAATCAGTAAGGCAGAGCCTTGCCTTCTTTATTTAAATGAATTAAGTCAGATGAAGATCGTACTGTGCAAGTTATTACTCTTGCCCTAAACTCTTGCTATGTATCACTTAGCTTTCTAAAGAGATCTCTCGTAGAGTACCTACCATTCTTATAAAGCTTGGACAAGTGTCTTGCTTATGATAATGGACATAAGAAGCATAAAATCAGCACAGCATCAACATAAGAAAACAATGAAAACTTGGATCAAAGTGATGAAACCACCTTAACATGACATACCTCTAAGCATTCATTCAATCTGATCAATTTAGTTGCACATACCTCTGTCTCATGCTCCTAGATGAGATTGATATCCAAGTGTTAGTTTCTCATTATTCAGATAAATGAGCTCAATCCTTTTCCCCACAGAAAGAGAAAATATAAATAGTAAGGTGTTGAAGGTAACCGAATATAAAGTGTCCCCAATAGCCAGTATTATATCGCCAAATAACTGCTTGAGGTACGCCTGGTTTCCACCTTGAGCAGTCCCTTTGTCTACCGCCAGTTTAGCAGAATGCAACAGGAAGTACAATGCTTAACCACCACAATTTAAAACGTCTCATAAGGAATTGGAGGAAGTCAAAGAAAAATAAAGAAAGCCATATGAAATTCATGAGATTCTTTTTACCAGCACTAGCACCTTCCCTGACACCATTGTCGAAATCGAATTTCAGAAGGGGAACTAAAATTGAAGCAGCCTGTTTCATGATTTAAGCCATAGATTTCAATTGATTATTTTGAGTCCACTTAACATCAAAAAGTGAACATGCAAGTGACTCTTCATACTAACCTGGGAAATCCATGGGTAGAAGTCGTCTTCCAATTTCTGAGCATAAAAAGCAAGGATTTCACAGGCTACAGATTTCCCCTCTAGGAGGTCACTTCCTTTGACACGTATTATTTCATTCCCAAACTTGACTTTGTGTATGCTGCAAAATGTGAAACTTAAGCAAGATCCTTAATAGCTAGAATAACCACCATCCCAGTAGCAGTCTTAGCAGTGATAAGTAAAGTAAAACAAATAACAAGAAATCCTATGTCTGATAGATATCAAAGCTATTAACTGGGTGAGTAAAACTATATTTTTTACTGGGTTACTAAAACTGATTGAAACCAGGATGTGGTAAACTAGTTGACACCATGTCTCACAGATATCAAAGCAATACAGATCAGCGGATTCAGATTTTGATATTCTAGAGGACATCCTATGCCACTTTGAGTTGCATTTAAACAGAGACAATTTCATGCATTGAATGGCAACAATTTAATGATTATTGAGTAAAAGGTGGAGATAACGAGGAGGGGGACAGGAAGCTATTTGAATATATTGAAAAAGAGATCTTTTAGCAGGAAGAAGCATAAAAATTAGGAAGGAAACAGAACATGCTCAAGATTAATGTAATAAAGAATACAACACTATTATAAGGGGATATCTTAAGAGGGTCAGGATCACTACATGACTACTATGAATCATGGTACAGTTTTTTGGTGTTCAATTACTTGATTGTCTACACTGCACGTCCCCTTTAGATTCTTTACTGATCGAAAAGTAAGAAAAATAAGTTATAACTTAGCCGACTCCATATCATTTATACACTAATCAAATAATCGTATTCCTCCTAAGAATTGTAAATTTATATGATACTTTTAAAATGCATCACAAATAGAAATGCTTAATTTAGTGAATCATCAATATAGATCAATGAGCTCAGCAACTGTAGGAAGCTAGAGTGAATATGATGCAGTAGTATAGAAAATAAAGATTATTTTCCGTTAGAAGACTATAAGACCACAGTGCACATAGGCTTTTGCTGATTCAGTCGTTTATCCTAGATTGTCTAGAAAAGAAAGCAAAAATCCAAATTAAGAAGGGAAAAAAAAATCCAAATGAACTTCATAACGAAAAGAAAATGCCAAACCTCCATGATTAAAGCTTACCTATCATCTAATTTATCTAAGGATACGTTCTTATCGGGCTCAAGCTGAGCACACTCAACCAAAGGGGGAATGATGGTACTCATGTAAGGAAGAATATCCTTTCCCATGCACTTGCAAATTCTACCGTATGCCTGCAATGAGATCGAGAAAATACTGAGAGGCCAGTCTAGAGAAAAAGTTTTGAGCCCTTAAAATCAAAGGATTAACACATACCTCTACACTGTGAACAATAGTAACAAAGTCTTTTACTTGTGATTCTTGTAATGACTTGAGCACTTCCATAACCTTTAATGACAACAAAAATAAAATAAGAAAAATATTCCACTTTATGAAATGAATAACAAGATAAGGCTACCGTGCCATTGAGAGAAGAAAAGGAATTCCAAAGTAGAGTCAGAATTTAGGACCAAAAAGGAACTAGTAGGAGAAAATGTGTGAGTCACAATTCGTTGCTCCCCACAGTATCAAGCAAGTCTGCAATTCAAATAGGTATAATCGATACTTATGGCTGGCCTGTGCGAAAGCCATATGACAAAGGCTAGCAAATGCAAACAAGAAAAATGCCATTCCATCTGCAATGGCACTGCAGAATCAACGAATACATGACATGTATCTTTTACATAAACTTTGTCACTTGATCATTGTTAATTAACATCTATTTTCACCTCAAATTATTACTTAACCGTGGTAAATGTATGAGCTATGGCATAAACACCGGACAAGTATGTTTTTCCCAAAAGCTCTAACATATGCGTTCTGCATCGCATGCACAGGCAGAAAGAAGTATTGAGGATAGTTGGGAGAAGACCTGCTTAAAGTCATCTCTGAATTTCTCTTTGCCTACAGCCATCCCGACCATGCTTATGCACTCCAAGGCTTGGCTTTGAAGCATGTGCTTAGATTTATCATTTGCATCTACCAGGATAGTCTTCAAATATTGCATTACAGAATAATAGTACTTTTGGAAGTGCTCCTGTTGAAGTACAAATATTGGAGCCATCATTATCCATCATAAGTAGAAATATTGAGTCAAAAATAAATGCAAGT
>MCJB01001396.1:3701-15396 GCA_002018475.1 Nicotiana obtusifolia | reverse complement strand
AATGTAGTAGCTGACGCACTATCTAGGAAGTTTGCTTTGGCTATCACGTTAGCGTCTAGGTTGCTGGGTTTTGAGAGTATTAAGTCTATGTATGAGCATGACCCCAAATTTAAGAGTGTATATGATGCCATTACTAGTGGGTAGCGGATTGAGAAGTATCAGTGGCATGATAGGTACCTTTTTAAGAAGGGGAGAGTTTGTATACCCGAGTCCTCGTGGCGAGAGTTGTTGGTGCGTGAGGCGCATTGTGGGGGCTTGATGGGACACTTTGGGGTAGACAAGACTTAGCTATATTAGCGGAACAGTTCCATTGGCCTAAGATGAGGCGAGATGTGGAGAGAATATGTGGAGCGTGTTTTGAGTGTAAAAGAGCTAAGTCTAGGTCAAATAATCATGGTTTATATACTCCCTTACCCGTTCCTACAAGTCCTTGGGTAGATATCTCGATGGATTTTGTGATGGGGCTGCCGCGATCTAGGGGAGGTCATGATAGCATTTATGTGGTTGTTGATAGGTTTTCTAAGATGGCTCATTTCATTCCTTGTAAAAAATGTGATGATGTACAACATGTTGCTTCTTTGTTCATTGCTAATGTGTTAAAGTTGCATGGTGTGCCTCGAACTATTGTTAGTGATAGGGATGCTAAGTTTTTGAGTCACTTTTGGAAGTGTTTGTGGGGTGCTCTTGGCACCAAACTTTTGTTTTCTACATCACATCATCCACAGACTGATGGTCAAACCGAGGTTGTTAATCGAACCTTGGGAGCTCTTCTTCGAGCTTTGACCAAAGGGAAGTCCGGCACTTGGGCTGACCGATTACCTATTATGGAGTTTGCATATAATAGAACTATTCATCGCATGACTAGCATTACTCCATTTGAATATGTTTATGGTTTTAATCCTTTGATACCACTTGATCTTATTCCTTTGCCGAGAGATGCAGTTATTAGCGTTGACGGAGAAAACCGGGCAGCTGCGTTGCTCGAATTGCATGCTAAGGTGAGGAAAACTTTGGAGGATGCGTATGAAAAGGTAGCGGTCAATAAGAATAAAGGAAGGAAAAAGCTGGGCTTAAAGAAAGGTGACTGGGTTTGGATGCACTTCCGAAAGGAAAGATTTCCGAACCATAGGAAAGGAAAGTTAGCTCCGCAGGGAGATGGACCATTTCAAGTGCTGCAGAATATCAATAACAACTCTTATGTTATGGACTTGTCTATTAGCATTGCTTTCGGACATGACGGTGCTTTGATTTCGAGGACGAAATCCTCTCAAGAGGGGGAGAATGATGCAAATAAATTTGATCAATTGTTATCAATGCCATCTATGAACAAGACAAGAAAAGGCGTTGGTTAGCCTTGGAGAAGATCCAAGCGTCCATAAATCTTGCTATGGACGAATCTTGTGTTGAAGATGTACATTTGTGTTTATGTTGTATTATTGTGTTGCTGTAGAAGACATTGGTTCTTACTTAAGAGGTCCTGCGTGACTATTCTTTAAATTAGCCAAATTGTGGCATTTTTGTTAATTAGTTGTTTCCAAGTTAATTTAGGTTAACTAGTTATTCTTTTCCTAGTTGAGTTAGGTAAAGGCTCATTCTATATAAGCCTAAACACTTCATTATTTTGATACCTACCTTTTGACATTATTATCAACCAAAAACCGGCAGCACATTGCTCCCAAAATCGTGTGAATTAACTTGTCCAATTTTGGTGTGATTCAAAATTGAACTTGTTCCTTTGTTTGATCGAACAGTTTGCAAGACCATTGTTGTCTTGAGGGTTGTTCGTATAGTATAGGTACTCCGTGACTTCATCAAGAAGGTAAGTAGACTAGTTCCTACTTGTTGTCTTCATAGTTCATTGAGCGTCTTACTTCTATCTTTTGTTTTCTTGTTTCCGCCTTTTATATTGCATCATCAAGTTCACAAGATCAATAGTTTTCTTCGGGGTGAGTGAAGTTATGTGACTCGATAGGCAGACAGCTTTTTAAGTGAGCACAAGAAGCCAAGAATTAACTACGAAAGTGGAAATTCTGAGTTTTACCACGAGGTCCTACAAGCTCAAAGATTAGTAATTACTTAAGTAGGGAAATTACCTAATAATTACTAATTAGAAGTAGTGAAATTAGGAAGAATTTCGAAATTGAAGAGATAAGAAAATTTTAGAAGCTTTCCCACTTTAGTTTGGAGAAGACCAATCCTTTCTCCTTAGTCCTTAGGATTTTGGGTCCCCTCCCTTTCCTTTTCCAACACAAATTAGCCCCTCCTCTCCTTGTCCAAATAGAATTTGAACTCCTTGAAACTTCTTCCTTTTGGATTGGGAGTTGTTTCCTTCTTGGACTAGAATTAGAGTTTCCTATTCTCCTCCTCAAATTCGGCCTCCCTAACGCTTCTTAGGCCCTCTCCCACGTTTTTCAACCAAAATCTTCAAGAATAAATTGAAGTTCAAGAACTTCAAGAATTCAAGGCAATCTCGTTAGGAACGTTAGAGGATTCAAGAACATCTTCAAGAATAACGTAAAACTCTTCAAAAACTTCAATTTTAACTCAAAGAACTTCAAGATTTTCAAGATTCAATCATTCACCTTCAAGAATTTCAACTAGAGTTTCAAGATCTAAAGATTATCGGTTTTTAGCGATCAAGAACTTCAACAATCGGTTCAAGAACGTGTCTTTAGCAATCAATCTTCAAGACTTCAATCCCTAGATGATTTAACAACTTCAATAACACAATTTTTTTGGTTTTTCTTTCTTTTCTTTTATTTTTCACGTTTTTTTTTTCACGTTCTTTTTTTTTTGTATAAATCAAAAACGAAATTAAAGATAGAACCTAAACTAAGGCACGAAGAACAGGATTGGGATTGTAAGAACAAACCCTTTCCAAGCTCTGATACCAACTGATGCAATATAAAAAGCGGAAACAAGAAAACAAAAGATAGAAGTAAGACGCTCAATGAACTATCAAGACAACAAGTAGGAACTAGTCTACTTACCTTCTTGATGAAGTCACGGAGTACCTATACTATACGAACAACCCTCAAGACAACAATGGTCTTGCAAACTGTTCGATCAAACAAAGGAACAAGTTCAATTTTGAATCACACCAAAATTGGACAAGTTAATTCACACGATTTTGGGAGCAATGTGCTGCCGGTTTTTTATTGATAATAATGTCAAAAGGTATCAAAATAATGAAGTGTTTAGGCTTATATAGAATGAGCCTTTACCTAAATTAACTAGGAAAATAATAACTAGTTAACCTAAATCAACTAGGAAACAATTAATTAACAAAAAGGCCACAATTTGGCTAATTTAAAGAATAGTCACGCAGGACCAAACAAATAAGAATTAATATCTTCAATAACAACATAATAATACAACATAAACACAAATGTACATCTTCAACACAAGATTCGTCCATAGCAAGATTTATGGACGCTTGGATCTTCTCTAAGGCTAACCAACGCCTTTTTTTGTCTTGTTCATAGATGGCATTGATAACACTTGATCAAATTTATTTGCATCACTTGATCAAATTTATTTGCATCACTAGGTGCCAGCCACAACTCACCTAGGTTGGGGTGGGACATATATATAGAATATATGCGTGAATAAAGTATGTAAAATGCATTAATATTCACAAAGGATTCACTTGAATGGTCAAAGCTTCCATCTTTTTGCTCAATAACATAACTTAGAATGCCACTAAAAAATTAACCAGAAACTCGTTGGTATCTCATAACCTGCATATATGCCATCAAGAGAGAAACATGAGAGGGCGACCCTAGGGGGATGGATCCATTTCCACACATCAGACAGTATCGAGCTCGTGCCATAACTGCATGGCAAATACTTCGTGCTATAACATCAATAATACCATAATAACCGCATGGTAGAAACCTCGTGCCATAGTAGTAAAAATATCATAAGTTTGCATGGTAAAGACCTCGTGCCATAATCATCTCAACTGCACGAACACATCACGTGCCATAACCTCAGTCCACATCTGAGAACCATATGCAGGAATGTGTACATATGAATAGGAGGTAAACATATATGATGCATCTTAATGCACCTAGATAGAGGAATAACCATGCGTGGGTGTATGTATGTATACAAGAGATGATCTCTAGGTTGTATGCTTGTATGTATGTATTATTATGGACCCAACATATAAAACGTCATCCAAATAATAATCATGCCCAAATAAGCATCAAAAGACAAATCATACAATATTAACAAGACAAATACAAATCATTTAACATGGGTGAGGAAACTCAATTAATCATATAATAGTTTAAGACATAACACAAGAATAACAAGTACGAATGTGTGTTCATAATATACATGTTACTGCGTCTAAATCAAGCATATCAATAATATGAAACATAGCTCATCATGCTCAAAATAAGATATCATTAACCTAAACCCTATCATGGCTCATTATTCTCACATAGTCATTCATTCTACCAAAACATAGAATAAGTAGAACACACAACCAAACAAGGCATAAAGTAATCTAGAATCTACCTCAAGTATGAACAACCATGGCACATGCATATACGCTCGTCACCTAGAAAATACATAACCCCTGCATGTAGCAAACGGTAGTATTTATTAGGAATAATTCCCTCAAACCAAAGTTAGGCAAGACACTTATCTTATCAAGCTAGTCTTCAACCTCAAATCGCATTAAAAGCTCGTTCTAGCTCTCCAATCATGCAAATTCAAGACAAAAATCATCAAAGAAAGTCAAACAACGTTGTAGGAAGCAATCTCAATCCAGAAAGCTTCGATATTTGATGATTCTCCAAAAGGTTAACAAAAGTCAACTCGGGCCGGCATGCCTGAAATTCGAATCCAATATCAAATATCGATGACGCATAACCTTCCGAGTCCAAATATATTATTAGATTCCAAATATGAGTCCAAATTGGTACTCAAATCCTTAAAAAACACTATCTTAAGTTGTAGAGAAAAACCTCAAATTTTACTATAAAATCCTTTTTTTTAAGTGTTAAAGATCGATGTAGATTCTTGAAATATAATCACAAATAGGTAAAAATCACTTATCCTCTTTCCTTGTATGAAAATCTCCTTGAAAAATTGCCTCTCTCATGTCTAGGGTTCAAAATATGAGAGAATGAGCTAAAATACCAAAATAAGCAGTTAAATGCACTGCCCACCGATACACATCGCGATCGCGACCAGACCCATGTGATCTCGAAGGCCAAAACTGCCTCCAGCTCCAGCTCTTCTTCATGAACACAAAGATTACATGCGAACTCGACTAGAAGCTCCGCAAAACCTACCCGAACGCGAGACCTCCCTCGCGAACATGAAGGCCAACCTTCTGCTAGACTTCACACCATCGCGAACGAGACCACCAATGCCAACGCATAGAACCTTCCCACAACACATTGCGAACATGACCACCGGGTCCTCGAACGCAAAGAACAAATGTTCAGCTGATGCAATATAAAAAGCGGAAACAAGAAAACAAAAGATAGAAGTAAGACGCTCAATGAACTATCAAGACAACAAGTAGAAACTAGTCTACTTACCTTCATCATGAAGTCACGGAGTACCTATACTATACGAACAACCCTCAAGACAACAATGGTCTTGCAAACTATTCGATCAAACAAAGGAACAAGTTCAATTTTGAATCACACCAAAATTGGCAAGTTAATTCACACGATTTTGGGAGCAATGTGCTGCCGGTTTTTTATTGATAATAATTCAAAAGGTCTCAAAATAATGAAGTGTTTAGGCTTATATAGAATGAGCCTTTACCTAGATCAACTAGGAAAAGAATAACTAGTTAACCTAAATCAACTAGGAAAATAATAACTAGTTAACCTAAATCAACTAGGAAACAACTAATTAACAAAAAGGCCACAATTTGGCTAATTTAAAGAATAGTCACGCAGGAACAAACAAATAAGAATTAATGTCTTCAACAACTACATAATAATACAACATAAACACAAATATACATCTTCAACATAAGATTCGTCCATAGCAAGATTTATGGACGCTTGGATCTTCTCCAAGGCTAACCAACGCCTTTTCTTGTCTTGTTCATAGATGGCATTGATAACACTTGATCAAATTTATTTGCATCATGAATGGGAAATTTTGTCTCCCAATTCTTGTAATTCTTTCTGTTCTTATTACTGCCTCTGAGGTAGCTGAGTGGTGCATGTAGATGGCAGATTTGTTCTTGTTTATTAGCTGACCCGAAGCTGCTTTATATACACTCAAAACCTCCATTACCAGCTGCAGAGAGTTGGAATTTGATGATGTGAAGACGATCATATCATCTGCATAACATAGATGATTGATTCTTGGGCTTCTTCTGGGCATTCCAAAGCTATTGAAGTGGGGGTTTTGATGAAGTGCATTTAGTCCTTTTGAAAGTGCTTCTGCTGCTATGATGAAGAGTGTAGGCGATAGTGGGTCTCCTTGTTTGACCCCTTTTGTTGATTTGAAAAAACCATGGGGTTGACCATTGATGAGGATTGAATACCAGTTGTTCCCCAAGATGCGAAAGATCATGCCAATGAAAACTTCATTGAAGCCCATTTTCCTCAAGATTTTGGTAATGTATAACCAGGACATTCTATCAAAAGCCTTGGTCATATCAACTTGGTGACCACATTTGGACCTGCTTTGGTTCTTTTTCCAATATCGGTGATGATTTCCTGAGCAAGGAGGACATTTTCCACTATTGTTCTGCCTTCCACAAATCCAGCTTGTTCATGTGAAATGAGGGATGGTAGAAAGATTTTCATTCTTTCATGTATGATTCTCGAGAAAATCTTATTGATGAAGTTACTAAGACTTATTGGTCTTAAGTCCGAGAATGTCACAATCTCTTTCTTTTTTGGTATTAGGACTAGATTTGTGTGAGTGATGCTTTTGGGCAGATGTCTCCCTGAAAAGAAAGCTGTGACCATGTTTTGTATATCTTCTCCTATGATTTCCTAGCAGGATTGATAGAATGCGCCTGTGAAACCATCTGGACCTCCTGCACTGTCTCTGTTAAGGCTAAAGACAGCTTGTTTGATTTCTTCCTTTGATGGAAGCCTAGTCAGCTCAGTATTTTGTTGTTTGTCTATCACTTGCGGGATGTTTTCCAGGATTCTGAAGTTTGTGGGAGTGGTTTTCTCAGTGAATTGATCTTTATAGAATGCAATTGCCTCCTCCACTATTTGGTCCTGCTCTTCTATCCAAATGCCAGCACTGTTTTGAATTCTTCTTAATTGTAGCCTTCTCCTTCTGCCATTCACTTGTGCGTGGAAGAATTTCGTGTTTCTGTCTCCACCTTTAAACGAGGACATTCCTGCTTTTTTTCTCCAGTATTGTTCTTCAATGGCTAGATGTCTGATCATTTGTGCTTGAACCTGTTGTAGCCTTTCTCTGTTTTGTGCAGTTGGTCTCTGCTCAAATTGTTTCTCATGTACCAGTACCACTTCCTCCATGTTTGCTATATTTTGAAAGATATCTCCAAATGTTGCTTTGCTCCAAAGGGATAGAGCTTTCTTCAGTTTTTTAAGCTTGTGATTGAAGATGATAAAAGGATCTCCACGGAAGTCTACTTGCCAAATCTCCCTCACTGTTGCTTCAAAAGTATCATGTTTGGTCCAAAAGTTGAGGAATTTGAAAGTCTTCTTGATTACTTTTGACTTCTGATCAAATTGCATAAAAGTGGGTTCTGGTCAGATCCAATCTTAGGGAGGTGAGTGACTTCTAGTGATGGAAAGGCTTGCTTTAGCATTTGGTTAGCTAAGCATCTGTCAAGTCTTTTGAAAATGCATTCGTCATCTGCTCTTCCATTCCACCAAGTGAAGATGCTTCCTTTGAATCCCAAGTCCGTTAAACAGCTAATATTGATGCAATGATTAAAATCATCCACCTCATTGAAAGGGATAGGGAGGCCTCCATATTTCTCTTCCTGATAACATATGACATTGAAATCCCCTCCCACTATCTATGGACTTGTTGTTGTTTGTGATAGATCATACATTGTGTCCCATAGTTCTATTCTTTCTGTTGGAGTGCATTTGGCATAGACGAGTGTGAGGATTAGTTCCATTTTTGTGTCTGTGAATAGGAGCTTCAGGGTGAGTTGTTGAGTAGTGTCAGTGAGCAATGGGACTTCATATGTGTTATCCAGAAAAGCCCATATCTTGTTGGACACATTTGCTATTGCTTGTGGCATGCCTATCCTTCTCCTGTAGTGTTCCAATTTCCTGAGCTGCTGCTTTGGTTCCATGATGCCAATGAACTCAAAGTGATGTTTGTTGTGAAGAGTGATCAGTCTTTCAAAAGCTTGCATTATGTTGACTGATCTTATGTTTCATATGATGGCATTCATTGTCTTTTGTTGGGATATGTCAAAGATATTTTGGATTGTGACTTCTTTTATGTAGGACTACTGTTCACTTTGTTCTGCTTCCTTTGTGAGTTTACAGTGCCAGCTATTTCATTGATTTGATTTGGTGAGAGATCTCCCTGCCTTGCTATGTTCTTGAGATTCGGTGCAGTGTTCTCATCATCCATGTCCTTGCCCATGCTTTCCTTTCCTGTATTTTTTATTGCTGTAAAAGTTGACAGTGTTCTGGGCTTGATAATTGCCTGTAATTGAGCTCTCATTATTCCTTTCTCGGTGAGTGTGTCCTGGTCTGTTGTTCCTTTCATAATTGAAAGGTACTGAGTTACCTGACCTCTGTTTAGCTGCTTGTTACTTTGTAGTTTCTCCTCAGTATTTTCAATGATGTCTTCCTCCTCACTTTGCATTCCTTCAGGGAGTTCACCTTCTTCTGAGCATTCCTCTAGTTGGTCAGCCCATAGTTTCCTAGTGATTTGCTCTGCTTGCCTGTCTGCTTTTATTTCTGATTGCTTCTTTTATGTGAATTTTGTTTTGCTCTGGAAAGTGTATTGGTGGGTATTTGCTGAGCTTTGTTCTTGTTGAGTATTGCTGTTGGATGAGGCTATTGGTATAGATTGTTGTATGCAGTTTGCAGTTTCTGGTTTATTGTAAAAGCTCCTCCTAATCCACTCTGTGGTGGATTCCTTTGTTCTTTCTGTCTCACTGCTCATGTTTGTTTTTGCTTCTTCTGCTGCTTTCTTGTTGATCATTGTTTGTGGGGTGCTTTCCTGATGTCTGCTGACGCTCATCTTTGCCGGTTGATTGCCAACTTGGGTATCCATTTCAGCCAATGCTTCCATTTGGTAGCTGAGGTTGTGAGAGTGAGCTTCCTGTGTGTATGGTAGGTCTTCTGATTGGTTAACCATTTCTTTCCTCAAATTCTCTGGCTGGACTTTATTGCTTGTTTTTCCTGCATTGGCTTGCTTGCCTGTTTTAGGATTCAAATTTGTGATTCCTTGTTCCCCTACTGCTGCCAAAACTATGTTTCCATCTGTTGCTAAACTACTGCAGTGTGTTGCTGATATATCAATGCAGTTTGCCACATTTATGGACTTATCAATTATTGGTGCCTTCACTCGACTGTCTTTGCTGTTGATTGCTTTATCCCTCAAAAGATTATTTGAGTCTGAAGTCTCTCTGTTGCTATTTGTCCTTGCACTGTTGAGTTTGTTTGTGCTATGATTCCAAGTTGAGCATTCTATTTCTTACTTCTCAGCCCTTAAGTGCTTGACTGGGTCTGCTGGTGTTGATGCTGCTTTTCCTGTGTCGACTGTCTTTGTTCTGCAGATGCTAGTGTCTGAGATCAATGTGTTTGAGTGGCTGCCCTGACTGTTGATGCACCCATTGTTCTGATAGTTCAGTTTGGGATTCCTTTCCATGATCATATGTTCATTGCTGCTTGATGGTATGTCTGTGTTAGACACTGTGGCTGCAGTTTCTTGTATTTCAGCATTTTGAGTGTCTGCAGTATTGACATTGCTCCCTAATGTTATTACTTTGCTAGGTAATGTATCCTCCAATTCAGAAACTTCATCAGTGCTGGGGCTTCCAGTGATCATTTTGCTGCTTGTTAGAGTATCATTTATGTGTTGCTGCTCGGTTGATTGCAGGGGTGAGTACCTAGTGAAAGAGGTGCTTTAGATGTAGAGTGACTGGTTCCATCAGCTTGATTCCCTGCTTGCTTATCCACTAATTCTGTTGGATTTCCTTGACATCTGTTACTGCAGGAGCCTTCATTTCTTATGTGGCTGCTTGCATTCTTTGCTTTATCCTGTGTATGTTTGTTTACCACAATGTCTGGGCCCATTGTGATTGACTGACTGCCTTGCTTGCTGATGTCTTTAGTATTTAAGTTATTCAGATTGGAATTTCTTGCCATGACCATTTGTTCATTGCTTCCTACTGCTATGACTGTGTTAGGTTCTGTGACTCCAGCTTCATATGTTTCAGCAGTGTGCTTGCTTGCAGCATTGACCTTGTCCTGATCTAAGGCATTAAATTTGTTTGCGACAAGTACCTGATGAGAATTCTTTTCAACTGGTTCTTTTTGTTTTCCTTGTTTATGCATTCTATTGTCCTTGACTTCTTTCCATTGAGGGCCATTGTTGCCTACTACCTTTCCACTTGACAAAATTAGCATTGGATGTTCTTTTACTGCTAATTCCTTGCCCTTTGATTTTCTTTGCTCTGTTGGCCTTTATTCTTCAGTAGTCTCTGTGTTAAGAATTTCCGGATATAGTTTCCAACATTCAATCATTTCATGCCCTTGAATCTTACATTGCTTACAATATTTTGGGAGGTAGTCATACTGTATTTTGATCCATTCGGTTCTGATTTCCCCTATTGCTTCATTTTCTATGTCTAACCTAACCTTTTGAGGCAATTCTACTAGCAAATCAACTAAGACCTTTACTCTTGCACAACTTGGCCTTGTTTTGTTTATTGTTGCTGCATCTAAGTGCAGTGGTTTGCCAACGGCAGAGGCAAGTGAAAATAGACACTCCTTTACATAATAAGTGGGGAGCAGGTGTGGGAAGGAAATCCATGCCATTGCCATTGACGTCTCTTCTCCAAACTTGAATTTAGTATCATAAATGAACTGCCTCATCTGATATTCGAAACCATCTCTGGCTTTGAGGTAATGTGTGCTTTTTGAGGTGATTTTTATGAAATCTTCCCACAACGTTAGTCTGATGAGCACGTGTTTATCTCTGAAAAAGCCAATGTTACACTCACCTCTGATTCCACACTGGATTGGTATGATTTTTCTGAGTTCTTGCATGTTCGGCCACCCGTATGAGAATTTACCCAGTACTGCAAATTGTAGACCTTCTATGATGTTCATACGAGATACTTCAGCTTCAGTGTATTTGATAATCGGTTGTCCATGCATGTATGTGGCCTTCTTGATCGGAATCGGTTCAATTTTTCTATTAGGGTTCGAAGCTTCATTGTTGTTCAGAATCGCTGGTTTAAGAATTTGGGAATAATCTAGGGGTTTGGGTGTGGGTGATATATTGTTTGGTGCTATTGGAGTGAGCTGTGTTGGCTAGCCAGCCGGAGTTTCGCCGGCCGGCGACGCCATTGGTGGCGTTCGAGCTTCGTCTGTATCAATTCTCTCTCTTGAAAAGTCGTCTGTCACACTGCATTTTCATGCTAGGCTGTTATACTGATCATGTGGATGATAAATTGTATGGTATTTTACAGCCCTCAAAATATAAACCCATTAATATACATATCAATCTAAAAATTGTAGTGCAC
>MCJB01001395.1:0-15397 GCA_002018475.1 Nicotiana obtusifolia | reverse complement strand
TTTGTCTTCTGAAGAAGTCTTTGTACGGGTTAAAACAGGCTCCTCGGGCTTGGTACCAAAGATTTGCTGATTTTGTTGCTACCTTTGGGTTTTCAGTAAGTCAGATCACTCTTTGTTCATTTACAAAAATGGTTCTGACATTGCATATATTCTGTTGTATGTGGATGACATTATTCTTACAGCTTCTTCTGATCGCCTTCGTAAGCATATTATGACTCTCTTGGCTTCTGAATTTGCTATGAAGGATCTTGGTCCTTTGAGTTTCTTTCTGGGTATTGTTGTTACTCGTCATAACCATGGTCTCTTCTTATCTCAAACACAATATGCTGCAAATATTATTGAACGTGCCGGAATGTCTAACTGCAGTCCCTGTCCTACTCCTGTTGACACTAAGTCCAAACTTAGTGCCACCACAGATACTCCCTATGATGATCCAACTAAGTATCGTAGTCTCGCAGGTGCTCTTCAGTATCTCACATTCACTCGGCCAGACATTTCTTATGCCGTGCAGCAAATATGTCTTCATATGCATGCTCCGACTAATGAGCATATGAGTGCTCTTAAGCGTATCATACGCTATCTTCAGGGTACTCTTTCGTTTGGTCTTCATTTGTACAAGTCCAGTATTAATCGTATTATCTCATATACGGATGCAGATTGGGGCGGTTGTCCTGACACCCGTCGTTCTACCTCTGGTTATTGTGTATTCCTTGGAGATAATTTAATTTCTTGGTCATCGAAACGCCAACCCACTCTCTCCCGTGGTAGTGCTGAGGCGGAATACAGGGGTGTCACTAATGTTGTTTCTGATTCGTGTTGGATCAGAAATTTATTACTAGAGTTGCACTGTCCTATTCAAAAGGCTACTCTAGTTTATTGTGACAATGTGAGTGCAATTTACTTATCCAGCAATCCTGTTCAGCATCAACGCACTAAACACATTGAGATGGATATTCACTTCGTCCGGGAGAAAGTGGCACGTGGTGAAGTTCGTGTGCTACACGTACCGTCCCGTTACCAAATTGCTGACATTTTTACAAAAGGGCTTTCGCGCGTTTTATTTAATGATTTCAGGGACAGTCTCGGCATACGGGAACCTCCAGCTTCGACTGCGGGGGTATGTTAGAGAATATATCAAGGATATATTCTAGGAAGTAATTTATTTTGTATATAATTAGCATTTATTGTATATATTCTTTATTAAATGTCTAATATTTAGTTACCTTAGTTTTAGCTAGTTTCCTTGTTGTTAGCTCATTTAGTGGTTAATTTGTAGCCTACTATCAATATAGTATTCTGTATATTTTTGGCTCAATGCTTCAATGCAAGACACGGAATCAACTTCCTTCAGTCTTCTTGACTTTAGACATGATTTGCGGATAGGTGCAACAGATCTATTGACTATCTCGATTTTATTTGTAGCATGGGACCCAAGATCGATCTTGAGGTCACAGCTCTGACTCCGATATTGGCCTCGAAACCATATCCTTGAACCCGATATTGATATCGGTCTCGAGGTCATAGCTTCGATCCATATCGATCTTGATGTCATAACCTCGATGTTTCCAAATAATTCGATGATGACGGCTGGTTCGGCATAACAGGTCGATATTTCATATTTGTGGCGAAGATTGATCTCGAGATCTCTAGATCAAGAAATCAGTCCCGATTTATCTTGCCATTGTCGATATCGAGATCGACCTCTAAACTGATTTTGCCTATATAAGGATGAATCTGATTTTAGCCGTACACAGATAGCCCCCTCGTTTTTTGGAGAGAAATGACAGAAAACGATTTGAACCGCTGTTCTTAAAATTAGGTCAAATATAGGTACACTCATATATGACACAGTATTCGAGGTGCCATATCAAAAGAAAAGAAACGCTGCATTGGTGAGTGATGGCAGCAGAATGACGTCTGTGGTCAAGAAAAAGGTCTTTTCGTGTGTCAGTTGTCGACAAAACCTACAATTCCTGAAATTCAATTAATGCCTCCTTATTTTGAGTTTTGAACCGCCGCTTTTTTGAAAGGTTTATAATACATTCTTCCTTGCAAAACCTTTTACTTTTTTATGAGTTTTATCGATGATCCTTCTTCTTCCTCATTTTGGCGTTAAAAAGTCCTCTTGTTCTTTGAAGTACTCTTATCATCTTCGCTTAATCACTCCTTCTTTTTCTTTCTCTATAAGACATGGCTAAAATATCCAAGTCTGTTCCACAAAAGTAAACCCCTTCTTCTTCAGCATCAACAGAAGAAGTTAGTACATCTACCACTAAAGGAAAAACACCAGAATCCCCTTTGAAAGCTTTTATTCCGACGGGGTTATCGATTGGCGGTGATTTCAAGGTTGAGAAACCTTCTAACGTTCCTGGCTGCTGTGAACCGGTATCGAGGGTTGTGTGCTCGATTACCGAGAAATCCCTCGATACAGTAAGAAAAGATTGTAATTGGGCTGGTAAATGTGTAGTTATCCCTTCTCCAGATGAAGATATTACCACCCATGTAGAGGGTTTTTTGAGCGTTTATACTTACCCGTTTATGTTAGGCCCTGTAGACCCAATAGTCATCGATTTTTGCAAAAAACACGAGGTGACTTTAGGCCAAATTCATCCATCATTTTGGAGGATAGTGATTCTCCTCCAATTTTTTATAAGCAAGGTCAAGGGACATCCTTTTGCCCTCGATCATTTAATACGCCTGTATAGCCCCCGAATTTTCAGGGGGGGCTGATAAAGCTCGCTCGTCGGGCGAGCAAAGCTCCTTTCTCGATCATAGATGAAGACCGAGATCGGGGTTGGTTGGGCCAATATGTTCGAATAAAGACTTCGGATATAATTTCGGCCGAGACATGCCCTTTCCTGAAAAATGGAATCTGACACGTAAGTATTCCCTATTTTTACATATAGCTCGTTGATTGTTTTGCCTTACTTCTATATCGGTTTGTTGATGTCGATCTTCTCATAATATAGCGAAAAACTAGAAACCGGGCGTGATCCCTTTCTTCAAGGAATGGGTCGAAAAAATTGTGTGTCAGCAGAAGTACTCCAAACGCGCATGGCGCGAACTTTCCAAAGGCCGGTGGGAGGCCGGATCCCACGGTAAGCTGTTAGAATATATGCACAACGCTAGAGGGGGGGTGGGGTGGGGTGGGGTGAATAGAGTTTTAAGGAACTTTACCAAATTTTCGCTATGAAGATACATAATTAAAAGTGTAAATGCGAAAATAAGATAGCTGGAAGTAAATTGCAGAATGTAAAGAGAAAGCGTACGCAATGACGTATAGTGGTTCACTACAACTTGTAGCTAGTCCACTCCTCAAGAATCACACTTGAGTATTTCACTATCTCTGCTAAGCTTACGGGTGCTTAACAAACCGTTACAACACAAACTCTTGAATCACACAAGGTTTGCACAACAACCACGAACACTTGAATCACACAAGCTTCGTGAATCAACAAGGAAGACTCTCTTCCTTAATACAACAAGGGACAACTTCCCTTAGGAGTATGACAACACAATTTCTCACTCAAATAGAATTCTCACAAGAGTAGATGAAGTGAAAAAATTTTTGGCACAAGAACACAACTTTCGATTTCAAGAGAAATGGCTCAATATAGCTTTGAATGATTATGAAAGTTTGAAGCAATGTAATCTTATGATTTGTAAGAAGTGTTGTGTTCAAATGAGGTTTAAGAGGGTCTATTTATAACCCTAAAACTTCATATGTCCGTTGGGAAAAGTGGGATACACTCTTATTTAATTAAACAAGAGTTTAGGGACAAAAAGTCTTCTGTCCGTTGCCAACAATCGATTGTTAACTTCATACAATCGATTATTAACAAAAACTAGCCGTTGTAACCCAACGGTAACTTCAACAATCGATTGTTTCAGCTTGACAATCGATTGTTTAAGTCTCTGGAACCCTGACAATCGATTGTCACACTTTGACAATCGATTGTTGGAGCTCACTGGAATTGCAACAATCGATTGTCAAGTACTGACAATCGATTGTTGGCCAGTGCTTGGTAACAATCGATTGTCTACCTCAGACAATCGATTGTTGGTCTAGTTCCAACATCGATTTGATTATTAATTGTAAAAATACATGTTTTAAAAAGGTTTCAATGGTTATTTTGAAAACGTTTTTAGACTTTGAGCCAAGTTCTTAAAAACGAGAATTAAATCACGATAACATTAAAACTCAAAATAAAATTAAGACTAAAGACGATGTCTTCGGTCTTCAATCTTTTTGCTTTCATCAACTTGCTCCATTCATTGATTTGCATTTCTAGCATCTTGAGATCTTGACTTGTAGTTATAACAAAGTCCATAGCAATCTCGACATTTCATCAATAATAGTTTTTTGATTATCAAAACCTACAACAAGACGCAAAGTCATTAGTTAAGGTTTCATCAATATGAATGCGTTTCCAACAATTTCCCCCTTTTTGATAATGACAAACCAAGATGGGATATGCATTCATTTTGCAAAAAGATTTTATACTTGATACCAATTGTTAAAAAACTTGATACCAATTGTTAAAAAAAAACTTGATACCAATTGTTAAAAAAAATTTGATAACAATTGTTTAGAGAAAAAAATCTTCTTCTTAAGGAAAATTGATTTTTAAGAAATAATTCCCCCTAAATTTATGCTTCCCCCTTAATATATGCATATTATAATTTCCCATATCTTTCTCATAGCAATGTCTAATATCTTCCTCCTTTTGGCATTAGCAAAAAGATATCACAATTAAAGATGAGAAAAATAATTTCATTAAGGAAATTTATATTATTACAAAGCATCATACATTAAGGAAAAATATAAAAAGCATAAAAGAAGATTTAAGAATGACCCTCGGGATTATCGTCTTCTTCATCACTTCCTTCTTCACCTGAGCTTTCGTAAACAATATTTTGACGTGTTATAGACACATTAGCACGTCTAAGAAAAGCTCGAAAATCGGCATCGAAGTTATTGACCGTCTTTTCAATGCGGTCAAGCCTAGTGTCGAGTGACTCAAGAGTCACAGGAGAAGAAGAAGAACCTTGAGGAGTAATTTGTGGAGGCGCTTGTGGAGGAACTTGGACTCTTTGTGGGCGACGTTCCGTACCCCTTTTGAAAGAAGAGTCCGTCACTGACCAATGTTTTGTAGCTTTGGTCAGGGGGCCTACACTTACATCGATATCATGATATTTAAGAATGTTCATGATGATGAAGGCATAGGGAAGTGGTTCCCCGTCACGAATGGAGACAAATAAATGAATCATAACAAATCGAGTCCAATTTATTTCCGCCTCATGAATGATGGCATGCATGATTTTGACATCTTCTGCCGAGAGAGTTGTGTGAGAAAATTTTCTCGGCTTAAGAATTCTTTTGATGATGTAAAAGAGTAGGCGATACTCTTCATGCATGTTTGTAATTGTGGGGCGGCGATTTGTTGTGCGGACCAATTGTCCAACGACTCCTATTTCTTCTAGGAAAGCAGCCTCATTAAATTGTGAACCTTCGTTTCCGGTGTAGCGATAAATGTCGGCACCGTTTGTTGGAAGGTTTGTGATTCCTGAGAAAATCTCTTTGGATAAAAATATTTCCATTCCATTGACGGAGGAAATTAGATTTCCGTCAATTTGACGAAGATTTGAGTAGAATGCTCGAATGAGATCTTCGTTAATAAACTCTTGGCGATTGTTGATAAGGCCAAGAAGATTTCTGGAAGTAATGGCATGATACAGTGTAAGAAATCCTTTTGATTCGAAATATAAAGATTTTATATATCGTGAGGAAGGATTTCTCTTCTCTCAAAGTTTTCTCAGAACTTTTGAAGTTCGGTCCGAGAAGAAAACCAAAGATATGATCCGCCCTTGTATTTGACGGCATTTTTAGGTAGTGGATTGCTTGAAGAAGCCATTTTTGAATGAAGAATTGGAGAAGAATTGAAGAAAAACTGAAAGATTTTGGCTTTGATTGATATAAACTTAAGAGAGGAGTGTCTTGTGTGTTTAAGAGGTTGAAAGATGATGAAAAATGTGTGTTGAACCTCTATTTATAGAGAGGGGAAGAAAAAGAGTCGTTGGGGGGTATTTTGGACATTTCCCTTGCTTCCAACGGATAGAAAACGGCTAAAAACGGCTAGTTTTTCAAACCAGCTCGTCAAACAATCGATTGTTGGATTTTGACAATCGATTGTTTGGCCTGACAATCGATTGTGCCTTGATGACAATCGATTGTTTGGGACAAACTTCCTGACAATCGATTGTTTGTATATGACAATCGATTGTTTTATCTGACAATCGATTGTTTGTGTATGACAATCGATTGTTTAAGTGTTTTGGAATTTCTTTGTGTTCCAGTGAGGGTTGACAATCGATTGTTTCAAGAAGACAATCGATTGTTGACTTAAATAATCGATTATTTGATGATTATAATCGATGTTTTAAGTCTCTAGAACTTGTAAACATTCCAGTAAAGTATGATAATCGATTATTAACATATGACAATCGATTATGGATCATTATAACTCAAAAAATTATTTGTTTGAGTTTAAACTCTATTTAAATCGTTCCCCCTTGCTTAAAGACTCATCAAAATGATGGGGAAACCTGCAAACAAAATGAAAACGTCTCCGATGCTCAAGTTAGTAATGTTCAAAAATATAAATAATTATGCACATAATTAGATCAATGTTGAGTCAAGAATTCCAAGCTCGCTTCGAATTCTAAAGAATGACTCTTTCTCTAAGGGTTTAGTAAAGATGTCTGCTAATTGATTTCGAGTTTCAACAAACTCAATATCGACATCCCCTTTGAGAACATGATCTCTTACAAAATGATGCCTGATTTCAATGTGCTTTGTTCTCGAATGAAGAACAGGATTCTTCGTGAGACAAATGGCACTAGTATTGTCACATCTAATTGGAATGTGATCAAGACATAGGCCGTAATCCATAAATTATTGTTTCATCCAAAGGATTTGAGCGCAACAACTTCCAGCGGCTACATATTCCGCTTCCGTGGTGGATAAAGCAACACTGACTTGTTTCTTGCTAAACCAAGAAACTAACGAACTACCAAGCATGTGGCAAGTGCCACTAGTGCTTTTCCTATCCAATTTGCAACTTGCAAAGTCGGAATCGGAATACCCAATAAGGTGGCAGGATGAACCCTTGGGATACCAAAGTCCCACGTTCATTGTGCCGATGAGGTATTTCATTATCCGTTTAACTGCGGTTAAATGCGATTCTTTCGGACAAGATTGATACCTTGCACACAAGCATACACTAAACATTATATCAGGACGACTAGCTGTAAGGTAAAGTAGAGATCCGATCATACCTCTGTATTTCTTGACATCTACTTCTTTACCTTTTTCGTCTTTATCAAGGCTTCCCGAAGTACTCATAGGAGTAGGCATTGCTTTGGCATCGATCATCTCGAATTTCTTAAGCAATTCCTTGCAATACTTTGATTGACAAATGAAAGTCCCTTCTTTCTTTTGCTTCACTTGCAAGCCCAAGAAGAAGTTGAGCTCGCCCATCAAAGACATTTCAAACTCTTCTGTCATGAGCTTAGAAAATTCCTTGCATGAAGACTCGTTAGTAGCACCAAATATAATGTCGTCTACATAAATTTGAACTAAGAGGATGTTTTTGCTTTTGTTCATTATAAACAGAGTGGTGTGACTTTTGCTCACAAAAATTTGCAAGAAAAAGAAAAGGTGGAAGAGATGTTGACAGATTCAAGATCAAGCTCAAGCTCTCTTAACTGGGTCAAGTTCTTAAGGAGCAGTTCAAAATTATGAGATTCAATACTATCTCTTTTCTTTTTCTTGCAAATTTTTGTGAGCAAAAGGCAGTTTGAACTTTAAATAAAAAGATTTGATTCTTGCTTCAAGTTTGAAACTTTTCTGCATTTGATGAAATTCTATGGTTGTGTATGCTTGTTTTCTTTTCTAATTTCATCTTTCACAAACAAAGTAGTTTTTTATCAACTGAATATGCCCTCAGAGATAGTTAACTAATAAATAGGTTGAATTCATGTTAAATACTATTGATAAGTGAAAACAAAATCTTGTTGAATCGCAAAGGAGAAAGCTCATGTATTTTTCTAAGGGTAACAAACACCTTAAGATTAAACACCACAAACTAGGAAACAGATAGTAATGTTGTAGAGTAAGATGGACACAATCTAAGTTCGGTGAAACCAAATAAAGGAAAACAAGGAACAACCGCTTTCAAGTCAAAATTCCACATTTTTTAGATTGATTAGGATAAGAGTGTTACTTGGTGTATAGGCCTTGATTTAAAGGTTAAAAATTCATACCATTTGATGATGAATATAGTAAAAGGACGTCGTTATTTGGGTTACTTTCTAAGAGTTGTAATGAATTTACATATTTGAAAAATTTTCAATAACTAATTAGAATGTCCGGCAGAAGTTGAGTTTGGTGATATTTAGTTTTATAGTCTTGAATCTTCTAGCAATTTTCAATGACTTAGGTTGTTGTTGTTGTTGATGTTATAGCAGAATTTTGAGATCACCCCTTTCATTCAAAAGTGACGAATTATTACTGCTATCTTTGGTGTTAGTCTTCAAGCTGAAACTGGTTTACAGAGCAGTACTGATTCATAAGTTCCAGTTAATTGTGAAACTGGTTTACTGAGATGTCAAACATTTGCTGAGAAAAGGTAGTTTGAACTTTAAATAGAAAGATTTGATTCTTGCTTCAAGTTTGAAACATTTTTTCATTTGATGAAATTCTATGGTTTTATATGCTTGTTTTTTATTGCTAATTTTCATCTTTCACAAACAAAGTAGCTGTTTTATCAGTTGAATATGCCCTCAGAGATAGTTAACTAATAATAAGCTGAATTCATTAACAAAGGAGAAAGCTGGTGTCTTTCTCGTAGGGTAACAAAATTAAGAAACATTACAAGCTAGGAAAGTATTTGCATCCCCAGCAACTTATTAGAGATGAAGGAGGTAAAACACAGACAATATTGCCACGTGAAGTGGAGCACAAGTCTTACTAATGATAATCAAACAATCGGTATCTTACAGCTTGTAATTTGGATGGTTGTTATTTATCGTATTGTATTGTATCGTATTGTTAATTTAAATATAATGTTAGTTTTAATTGTTATTTAAATTTTATTGTATCGTATAGTTAAATTTATCATTGCATAATGACGAAACGTATCACTTTATGGAACGACAGATTTGTTGTGATGGCGTCGTTTCTTGTTTTTTTCTCTCACCTTGCCCTTCCTTATTATTAAATAATCAAATGTTCTCATTTACCCTACTTTTTTATATAATAGTTCTACTCTATATCTTATCTTTTCTTAGTAATGTTGTAAGTTTATTCTTCATGTTATTAGTACGTGACATTATGAAACGACGGCAAATGATACAATCTATCCAAATGTGTTATTCATCAAACAATACAATACAATACAATACAATACAATATAATACGATACATTATGAAACGACCATCTAACAATAATCCAAACAAGACTTGTACATGTGGCTAATCTTGTACATTTTTCACAAATGAACTCTTTTATATACTCACTTCCTTGTTGAAAATCCAGCTAAACTTGACTTGACGCAGCTCCAACTTCTTAGCTCTCTCATCGGCTCTCTCTTGCAACCTTTTTATCTTAGGTGGTAATCTACACACAAAGTCTTGCGCACGTTTTGCCTCATCCTTAATTCCTTCAAGCTTTTCCAATGCCCATCGATCGATCAAAAACTCCAATATATCTGCATAATCACGACTTGTATACACGCCTAACCTTTGAGCCACAGCAGCAAAGTGCTCGAATAGATCTGGATCACACCCATCGTACATTAGGTGGGCAGGCATTGTAATCCTCTTTTTCATCATGTTAGCAATGGCTAGCATGGAGTCATTTGGGTCCAATTCCAGCAATTTCTCAACCATCTTGACGTAGGCGTTTTCGTGTCGCTTTTCGTCCGCTGCTATTGTTCCACATATGCGTGCTAATGTTGAGTCGGCACCCTTGGCTAGACGAGCAGTATTGCCATGGGACATGAATGTGGCTCTTTCTTGGAATGATGTGTACACAAAGCCTAAGTAGGGGTTGTTCTCTGTTCCTACATCCTATAAAGTCAAGGATTTAACTTCACTTGATAAAGGATTTAATATAATGCAGATTCTGTTTTACACGATGGATATAATTTGTCTTATTTAACATGTTAATTATTATTTTTCTCAGGTTAACAATTTGTATTGGGTCGGATACAATCGAGTGAAGTCGGGCCCGGACGTAATATGAGGCCGGGATGCCTCGGTCCGAAGTCAACAAATCGGGTACGGAGGCAAGAGCAGCCGAAACGGGGCAACCGATACTGGCCGGCCAGGACACTTCTCGTAACAAAGTATCAGCCAGATATTTCGCGGATTCCTGATATCTCGCCGGGAGTAAATATCTCAACCGTTATAGACGTTAAGGCACCATTTTAGGATATTTCATCCCGTAATTAAAGTCAAGGATTTAACTTCACTTGATAAAGGATTTAAGCTAATGCAGATTCTGTTTTACAAGATGGATATAATTTATCTTATTTAACATGTTAATTATTATTTTTCTCAGGTTAACAATTACTGAACACTGTTAGGTGTGGTGCCTGATTAATATGTGATGTACTGTTATATATTAATGTTCACGCGGGGGTCTGTAATTGTAAATAGTCTTCATTATTAATATATGCCCCACCGCCGTGGATTTTACCCACGGGGTGTTACCACGGAACTATTTTCTCTCTCTCTTCTCTCACGTGTTTTCTCTCTCTACTCTAATTTCTCTTCTTCCAGATTTTCTTCTTCCTCTTCATCAGTTCAACTGTGTTCAAGTAAATCGATTCTAACAAACACTTATCATAGAGATTTACTTATAATAACTTTACAAGTGATAATTGTGTAAATTGCACTGTCAGGACATAAACTTTAACACTCTTTTGAGGAGTAAATTTGCATGCAATCACTAATGAACACTCCTTCGTGAGAATATAGTTACCAGGAACATCAAAACTTGATCTACAACGCAATATCCCCTTTTAGCTGAAGTTCATTTCCAAATTAAAGTATTTTCATTCTTTGGCAAACTTGTTCGATAAAACCCTTGAGAGGTGAAGTAGAATTAAGACTTTGAAACTTGTTATCTTAAATATGTCAAAATATTTATGTGGCTATAAAAGTTTCTCATTAAAAAAAAACATGAAACGTTTACTCAGAAAGACCAATTTTGCCTCTTTATTTCCCTTCAATATGATTTATTTGTTGTATTTAAAATTTAAATGAAAAGTATTTTTTTAGAACCTTGGTTGTTAAATTCGTTTATTTCTATTCTTATAATTTTCCACGGCATTAGGTTTTAGGGAAGTAGTAATTATTTTTGGAAAAAAGTAATAATTAATTTAGATAAAAATTTAATTACCGTAATTTAATTTACAAAAATACCTAAATTATCTCAAGAAAAACTCGTGTCAAAAAAGAAACTAATATTATTACTTAGAAATTTATTGCATAATCTATACTATATTAAATGCTCGAAGGCCCTTAGCGAAATATTGTTCGCATTTTTACCTTTAAAAATAGATATCACACAAGACAAAATAGTCATTTGATTATTCTTCTAGCTAATATTTAGGAATTTAAAATTAAATAAAATTTATTGCTATTATACCTTTCCTTATTTGAATTAAGCAAGAGCTCCTTGTATTTAAAACTTCAAATTATTAAAATCTTATTTTATATGAACTTTAAAATTAAATAACACCAAATATTTATATGTTTTACCTTATATATGAATTTTATACTATTGAACGTTTTTTAGCTCAAAAGAAATTGTACAATCATGCTAAATTTTAGGTGAAAATTATGATGTAATAAATCAGAAATTAACCTATAAATGCTATGAGTATTCTATGTGAGATTGGTCCATTGGCTATTAATTTATTCTTCGAGATATAAATATTAATATAGATTTTAAAACTTAATTAGAAAAAAATTATGAAAATATTTAATAATAGCAAGAGAAAGAGAGAGAAAAGTGATTGACAAAAGTCATTCAACTCTATGACAAACATAGAGTGCAAAAGTTTGACTTTTTATCATTTGACAAAAGAATTTTTGTGGAATTATATGTAGTTATAATTAAATATTTATTTTATTCCTATGAGTTAATATTAATAATAATCCTCAAAAAATAAACTATTTATATTAGTGATTGAAAAAGATAATTAAGTATTTGAATTGACTTTTTTTTCCCCGGATTTGAATTAACTAACTAGAAAGATAATCTAATTTTATTCCTTTCTAAATTCATCATATATGAAAAATTATTTTTCAAGTTTACACAAATCTTAGATTACATAAATTATTTTTCCCAAAAAAACAATTGGCGATAAAAGAAAATCAAAATATAAAATAAATTAATTATAGTATTAAGAATTAAATTGGTTAAATGCAAACCTTACGAAATAGAGATGAAATAGTAGAAGCCACAATGTATTCATAAAGTGATATCAGGTGAAATAGAATTTCACATATTTAAAGCATATTAAAAAATATGTACAATTATAAAATAATATACAACTAATTTAATTAAGTTCATCATCTATGCATATTCACAAGATATTTAATACAATTACTATGAGAAAAATTATTTTTATCATTTAAATAAATATTTTATTTTATTTAACGTCAATATATATATATGTTTAATTGATAGATACTATACACATGTGCAACGCACATATACTAAAACTAGTTTAATTTTAAAAACAGGAATTAGTTACGAAATTCATCTTGTAGCTGAGTAATTTTTTTATTTGATATGTCACTAGTTCTGTTATTGGTAATAGGATTAGCGATAATTTTTTATTATTTAACTACATAATTATTTCATCGTTATTTTTTTTCTTTATGTAGCTGAGTTGTCTAAAATACATGGTATTTAGGCGATTATTTTGATACAAAATTAATATAAAAGAAAGAGAGATATAATAGACACTAAACTTTCAAAATCATCTTGGTTGTTTCATGCTTAGCCTTTACTTTTTTGACTAAATAGGCTCAATATTTATCATTTTCAAGAGCTTATATTTTAAAATTCTATTTTTAAGGGCATATAATTTTTATAATTTTATATGCATCTTACAGGGTACACGCGCATCGCGCGTATCCTAAAACTAGTCATATATAAAACCACCACCCCTTTTGTTAAAGTATTTAAGTACCATATACACCAAAATGCATTAATGCACATATCTTATGCTCAATAAGAACACTTACCGTCCCGGATCCAATCAAATGTTGCACAGTTCTTTCGATCATCTTCATGTCAACACGACCAGAAAGGTATAAATATGTGCGTAGCAGATCTCCATGCCTATTCTCCTCAGCAGTCCAGCCCCTACTCCAAATAGCCCAAGAAGATGAACTAGATGCAGTGTCATCTCGAACGCCATCAAGAGTATTAATCCAGGTC
Organism: Nicotiana obtusifolia; assembly: GCA_002018475.1. NCBI lineage: Eukaryota > Viridiplantae > Streptophyta > Magnoliopsida > Solanales > Solanaceae > Nicotiana > Nicotiana obtusifolia. The sequence goes on along the minus strand of MCJB01001395.1, from coordinate 1,874 downwards.
TGATAAGTTGGCAAAGCTTCTTCTGTTATCTTATCTCCCACAAGCACTACAAGGTAATCGTCTGAAAGTTCACAAGTCCGTTGCCTCAGGGCCCGAACTTCGTCGATGAATTCATCCGAAGGCTGAGATGGGTCCAGAAGGAGATCATGGGGCTGCCAGGAATTTTCAACGGGCTTGAGGAGAGGGAGAATGTTTTGGGTCACCCAAGGCTCTAATGACTTGAACACTTCTAACTTTTCTGCTGGCATTGAGTGGATGATCATTTGGTGATTTACGGCCACGGCTGAGGGTGGAGGTAAACGGCCGACAGAGTAGTGGCGCGGCTGCTGTGGAGTGCATGCTAGGGGGTGGGAGAGGGCCTTGGCTTGCATGACTGGGGAAATGTGTGTTATATAAATATATTGAAAATAAACCAATGGAGTAAACTCAAGCAAGATAATGGAATAAGAAATCTGAAACGAGTAGACACGGCGTTTCCAAGAAACTATCTTTAGGATAGTAATTTCCGCACATGGTGCAAATGGTTAAAGGAAACTCTATCCCCAGGATACAATGCCTACTCTAGAAATCAAAGTTGCACTCTTTGATTTCCCAACCACAAGAACTCAACCCAAAAGAATGAAGGATTTGGAAGAAAGTAATTAACGAAGATTTGATGCATACAAATAGATCTAATAATAGACAGAAAGATGTTGCATATAAGATTGCTTAGAAGTTGTTTAAGACTTCTGTAGAGTACTCTTTATATAGACAAGGTTTATGACCTTTGCCAATGGTGCTTCATTTAAATTTAAATATACAGTTAATAGTTACTCATAGAAAGACACATCAGTTAGAACAGTTGAATTCAAATTTAAGATAGAATTCTTTTTCCTTTTTTTTTTAATAAATATTATATAACAATGTGGATTAGCCTATTTACAAGATTAGAAATACAGTTGTGAGAGCTAATTAGAGTTGGCCAATAATTTATAAGTGGGGGAGTTAGGAGCATGTCCTACTGACCAAGTTACGATTTTGTTTTATTGTAAGGTACAGCTACAACTACAAGTCCTCCCTGACCAAATGTTTGCTTTTGATTTGTCTCTTGCCTGTCATTTTGGGTAAGTATAGTGGATTAGATCAATTATCCATTTTAATGTGTCAAAAAAATAATCTTGTGATTTTACTATTATAAAGTTTGCTATATTCTTTTAATACAAAGTTTTCAATTAAAAGGGTCGAGTTTCCGTTAGTTAATGAGGAACTAACTCAACTCATTGATTGTGAGGGTTAAAAAAAACAGTTCGCATAACTAACTCATTGATTGTTATTAATTAATAAGCCTAATTATTCGGCCATGACCATTGACGTTATCCTACCATACCAAACTGCCGCTTCCTAAATAGGCAAATTTAAGGATGGCCTCTAACCCTCACAGCAACACGCTACGGGCTGTTGCGACATCTTCAAGTTAATTTTAACTTGAATGATACAACTCAAGTAGCTAATACAGTTGCTTCTAAAGAAAAGCTTAAAGGTACAACTCAAAACCTTCTATTACAATTAAACTAGAATTAAAGACAAATACATAGAACTGGTTCTTCAATCTGGTTCATGTAGCTTCAGGTTTGCACTCTTGAAACTCATAGGAATTGCTCACAAAATGCCTTGTTATTTTGCTCTCAATTCTTGCTTAACTTCTGTAATGAGCCCGCCAGTCCTTTTGAGTATTTTAGCCTTGTCCCCTATTTATTGCCTCCACTATGTTATATTGTGGTTATGTCACTTGTTGGGATGGTTGGTTTGGTTTCGGGTGAGTTTCGGAGTGAATTGAGACACTTAGTCCCAAAAATGGAAGCTTAAGTGAAAGAGTTGACTGGAGTTTGACTTTT
>MCJB01001394.1:0-15409 GCA_002018475.1 Nicotiana obtusifolia | reverse complement strand
CTTCGGATTTCAGCATCTCCTGATCATGCTTTGGTCGCCTACTCTGACGCCGACTGGGGGGGATGCCCGGATACTAGACGTTCTACATCAGGCTATTGCATATTTCTGGGAAACAATCTCATCTCTTGGTCTTCAAAACGACAACCTACCATATCCCGGTCCAGTGCTGAAGCCGAATATAGGGGGTAGCAAATGCCGTAGCTGAAGCTACATGGATCCGTAATTTGCTTCTTGAGCTTCATGTTCCGGTCCTCAAAGCTACGGTAGTTTATTGTGACAACGTCTCAGCCGTTTATTTGTCAGGCAACACCGTGCAGCACCAGCGTACCAAACATGTAGAGATGGATATTCACTTTGTTCGGGAGAAAGTTCAGATCGGTCATATTCGAGTTCTTCATGTGCCGTCTTCATCACAGTATGCGGACATCTTTACTAAAGGACTCCCGAGATACGTATTTGACTCGTTTCGATCCAGCTTAAACATTTCAGCCTACCCACGTTCAAGCTGAGGGGGACTATTAGGAGAATATCTTTTATATTAGGAGAATATCTTTTATATTAGGAGATTATATTTTATATTAGGAGAGTATCTTTTATGTTAGGAGAATATCTTTTATTATTCCATATCTTCCATTGATTTGACTTAGTCCCTATACTAATCCCTATTGGTCTTTGATTTGTATTCTAGCACTATAAATAGAGATCATGTAAACCATTGAGAATCAACAAAGAAGATCATATTCCTTCATATATGTCTCAGCTATCATTATTGAACTGTTCAAACTTTTTGAAACGAAACCGCATTGTGATTTCTGGGAGTACATGAGAATAGGCATTAATTATAAAAATTTATATTTGATGAATCCTTCGTCTGATAAGCTTAAATCTTCTTTTTTGTTGATATTGTGGGATCAGATTTGCATAATTTGAACTTCTAGTAACTTTCAACTTGGATTTATTATAGACCATTGTTAGTTTAATACTTTTTTCTTTTTATAATAGACCGGTCTTGATTTATGGAGGACTGACAATATTAAAGTTTGTGGTAATTATTTTAGGAATCTTTTTGAGAATACAAACGGCTTGCAATAGTGTTTGAAGTCAACAATATTTCCTATTGAATTGAGTCCACGACCCACCTATAAAGAGCTGGTGGAGAGCGTGATTTCGTGTGGCAAGTTAGATCCTGAGAAATCCCAAGTGACTATTAGCTATATCATTAGTGTTGCTCGTTGCTATATATTTGTGTTCGAGAGGTCAAACGAAGGTCCAAATGCAACAGGGGCATCAGCAAATATCATTTCCCAACCACCAGTTCCTTCACTAATCATTGATACCCATGGGTCTGATAATATTGTAGTATATTTCATGGTTAATAATAGTCCAGTAATTGATGGAGAAGGTGTCGAGCCTTGTGATCACGCCCAACATTAGTATTAAAAAGGATAAACGATCGTTACAAATATAATTCGGTCTAAAAGTCCGAAGTTGAATCCCACAGAGAACTAAGTCTTAGCTACAACTGTTTACTATTTACTAAAAAGACAAGCTCGAACAATTTCTAAGTTATAAAGATTGCGATTCTTATTTTAAACTAATTAACTGTACTCTTAAAAGCAGTAAAAATTATCAACTATGGAGACTCAGAGTTAGAGACAAGATTAAGAAGGCCTAGAGTTATAATTTTTCTAATTGTTGGAATCCTTCCCGCTGCGTCTCCTACAATTTTGCCTAAGTATTCTCTACTAATTATGAGCGCTTTAGGTGTCGTAATTCTCTCCCGACCAACTACAACAATTTACTAGACATATTCTCTAGAACTATGCTAGATGGCATTATTTTTACCACTCCCTATGACCACATCAAAACTTTGTTATTCCTAAACTGATCATATTGGTTTCTCGCATACGTTACGAATGATGTTGTTTAACAACCACCTAAATATGTACTCTTTTCCAAACAATACATACTAGATAGGCACAATCAATTGAGAGTTCTTCAATTAACTGAAATAAGCACGTAGTTAAACAACTAGAGAAATTAAAAAGCCAAATTATATTAAAATGTAACAAGAACTCATACTCAAATGGTTCCATCAAAACTCTAGATAAGAAAGAGCTACTCATAATAGTATATAAAATTACAATACTAAAAATCATAACCACAATGGAAATTAGGAAGAAGAAGGGGAAAAAATCGTGGTTGAATCTTTCTCCTTGCTCCTAGGATGCTCTCGCCTCCTTAGGTGTTATCTGACCCTAAAGTAGTGTCTCTCCCTTCAAAATGACATTTTTCGAGGTACTTATATCAATTAGGGTTTGCATGGGGCGGTCTTGAGCACTCCTATTTCGAAAGGGAGAAGTTAAGTTGCATGCCTAAGGTTCATGCAACGCGCGTGTCACGACTCGAAATCCCAACCACGGGGCCATATTGGCGCCTAACGTCCACTTGCTAGGCAAGCCAAAATTAGCTATACATGTATTTATAAGAACAATTTTAAAAGCAGTTTAATAAGAAGGTTAAAATGTAGAACTTCAAAATATATAATAAACTCCAAATACGTTGTCTAGTCTAATCCCAAAATCTGGTGTCACAAGTACATGAGCTGCTAAAAGTACTACAAACAAGGTCTGAAACAATAATACAATTGACTGAATGAAATAAACAGTATAAGGATAAGAAGGGGGCTTCAGGGTCTGCGAATGCCGTGCAGCTCTACCTCAAGTCTTCAGATAATGATCCGAGCAAGCCTCCACGAAACGCCGCTGGGACCAACACCAAAATCTGCACAAGAAGTGTAGAAGTGTAGTATGAGTACAACCGACTCTATGTACTCTGCAATTATCGAGCTTAACCTTGACGAAGTAATGACGAGGCTATAACAAGGCACTCACTGTCAACTTGTACGAGTATAAGTAAAAATAATAGCAGAATAGAGAAGCAACGAATAACATGAAAATCAGAACATAAATTACTTAACAGAAGGCCCCAGAATATCATCTAATCTCAAATCCACATCACAACACGGATACGGAAACAACAGTCAAGAATAGTCATAATATATCTTTTTTGTTGCGGCGCGACACCCGAACCACACATATATGTATCAATATCATTGCAACGTGCAATCTGTCACGACCCGAATTTCTCACCTCTCGGGAGTCGTGATGGCGCCTACTAGTGAAAGCTAGGCAAGCCGATCAGCCGGACTATTTACCCTTTTTCTACTTACGAGTTCACTTGCAGCACAAAATATCAACTAAGAATGGTAACATCAACAAACGATAAGAATTAAATTACATACTTTACAAACATCATCAATACACAATCCTTTACACACTACCCAAGATCTGGCGTCACAGTTTCACAAACTGTCTAAGAGTACTACAAATAAGGTTCTGAAGAAATAACAAAACACAGTTTCTGAAATGCGTAGGAGAAACAGGTACAAGAAAAAAAAAAAAAGGGCAGGAGATTCCAAGATCCACGAACGTCTGCGGAACTACCTTGGGTCGCCTGAGAATCGAGACTAGAAAGCCTCCTACTGATCGAAGCCTGCGGCACTAGGATCTGTACAAAAGAGTGCAGAGTGTAGTATCAGCACAACCGACCCCATGTGCTGATAAGTGCCTGGCCTAACCTCGGCGAAGTAGTGACGAGGCTAGGACCAGACTCCAGATAGACCTGTGCAGTTAAGCATATATATATGTATATATACCTATAGCAGAAAATAGACGTACATAAACGATTTAAACGGGAAAGAGAGATGTATACCTCGGGACAGCAGATAAGTAGAACCAACCAATCCGGAAGTAATTAAGAAGGAACTGAAATTCAACCTTTAACACCAATAAGTTGAAGCACAATAAAGTGAAATGAAATACAAGCCAGCTTTACCACCAGTAGCCTCCAGGGGCAGGTGTGCAATATAACCACAAATAAAGAATTAACAAGTCTTATTGGGAGGCACACGCGAAAAGCAGTACAAGATATGATACCACAACAGGGGATGATAATAAGAACAGTCGATAAACCTTCAACCAACAAAATGAACAACAATAGTGAATAAAACTGCACGGCACCACCCTTCGTGCTTTTACTCTCAACCTCACCATGAAATAGTAATAATGGCACGACATCACCCTTCGTGGTTTTGCTCTCAATCTCACCATAAAATGATAGATACGGCACGGCATCACCCTTCGTGCATTAACGCTCGACCTCCCCATAAAATGATAAATATGGCACGGCATCACCCTTCGTGCATTAACACTCGATCTCACCATAAAATGATAAATTCGGCACGGCATCACCCTTCGTGTTAAATTCGTGCATTAACACTCGATCTCACCATAAAATGATAAATTCGGCACGGCATCACCCTTCGTGCATTAACACTCGATCTCACTATACAACAATGCACATATAACAACAGGGAGATAGAATAAACAAAAATCAAGTTTTATGTCAACAATCATTCCACTATACCAATATCTATTCCAGAAACAATGCTCAATTATCACAGATATCCCATAAGTGCGGAAAGAACAATCAAATTAGCAATCAACTAGTCTAAGCATGGGTATTATGATCAAAGAAGAATTAAATTACAACGAGCTAGTCCCACCCGCATGCATTAACCCACCAACAACGCATAAGTACTCGTCACCTCACATATACGTTGTACCCCCAACATTTGAGCAAGTAGCACATAACAAGTAAGTCCTAATCCCTCAAGCTAAGGTTAGAACGAGCACTTACTTCGTCTTGCAAGAACTTGCTAGACTTCCAAAAATTCTTCGAGCCAAACCTTCTATGAACGCTCCCGAACTTTAGGCAAACCCAATTGGAGTTAAGGAGTTTCAGCTTGGTAGTGAGCTTTAACTCAGCTGAAATTCTTGGCACAATTTGCAGCAAATTTGAGCTGGGTCTTTGGTGTTAGAGAGTGGGGTTTTCTTGCAATAGATGCTGGGGTTTGCTTTCAAGGTGATTTTGGAGGTTGATTTGCTAGGGTTTGAAGGTGGTTTGGTGAGTTTTACAGAGGTAGTGTCGAAAATCAGAGGGTTTTTGCATGTTAGGGTTATGGGTCCCTATTTATAGTGGGTCAAAAATCGGAGCAGGAATAAAATGCCAGATGTCAGAATGCGATCGCATTCTGGTCGCAAAACACATATGCGGTCCGCATTTGGGCCGCATTTCTGACACAACATTTGACCCAAAACTCTGTCTCACTCTGCGATCCTACTGTCAGATTTGCGGTCCGCATATCTGAAATGCGGTTCGTATTCTCGTCGCATTTTTGACGTAAAGTTTGCCCAATTCCTCTGTTCCAATTTGCGATCCAGGAAGTGGAATTTGCGGTCCGCATTTCCAGTATGCGATCGCATACTGACCGCAATTCCTGACCTGGTTTTATGCCCAGGTTTCTGTTTCACTTTGCGATGCCTGTGCAAGATATGCGGTTCGCATATCTGAAATGCGATCGCATTTCTTGCATTTCTTAATTTTTTGAACTCTTTTCTTAATTTATTCAAATTCTTATACCTCATACTCTGCAAGAATATTAAAATTGCACGATTACAAAGGGGAATTTTCACTTAGGCAACCAAATATAAAGAATTAGTACTACCTTTGTTCCTACGACACATAGGGTCGTTATATTCTCCCCCTCTAAAGCAACTGTTCATCCTCGAACGGACGGGATAAGAAAGTACCTGAGTCGGGGAAAAGATATGGATAGCGGCTCCGCATATCGGACTCGGACTCCCAGGTCGATGCCTCAGGAGGCTGACCTCTCCACTGAACACGAACAGAAGGAAAACTCTTCGATCTCAGCTGACGGACTTGCCGGTCTAGAATGGCTACATGCTCTTCCTCGTAAGACAAGTCCTTGTCCAACTGAACGGTGCTGAAATCTAGCACGTGAGTTGGATCGCCGTGATATTTCCGGAGCATGGACACATGAAAAACTGGATGCACGGCTGATAAGCTCGGCGACAAAGCAAGCCTATAAGTCACCTCCCCCACTCGATCCAGAATTTCAAATGGACCAATGAACCTGGGGCTAAGCTTTCCCCTCTTCCCAAATCTCATCACGCCTTTCATGGGCGACACTCGGAGTAATACCCGTTCACCAACCATAAAGGCTATATCTCGTGACTTACTATCTGCATAGCTCTTTTGCCTTGACTGAGCTGTACGAAGCCTTTCCTGAATGATTTTGACCTTGTTCAAGGCCTCCTGAACCAGATCCGTACCCAATAACCGAGCCTCCCCCGGCTCGAACCACCCAACCGGAGTTCGACACCGCCTACCATATAAAGCTTCATAAGGAGCCATCTGAATGCTCGACTGGTAGCTGTTATTGTAGGCGAACTCTGCTAATGGCAAAAATTGATCCCAGGAACCTCCAAAGTCAATAACACAAGCTCGGAGCATATCCTCCAATATCTGGATAGTCCGCTCGGACTGTCCGTCTGTTTGCAGATGAAATGTTGTGCTTAATTCAACCTGGGTGCCCAACTCTCACTGGACTGCCTTCCAGAAACGCGAGGTAAACTGCATACCTCGATCCGAAATAATAGATACCGGCACGCCATGAAGGCGAACAATCTCCCGAATATAGATCTCGGCTAACCTCTCGTATGATAGGAGGTTGCCACCGGGATGAAATGTGCTGATTTGGTCAGCCTGTCAAAAATGACCCAAATTGCGTCGAACTTCTTCCGGGTGTGCGGAAGTCCAACAACAAAATCCATAGTGATCCGTTCCCACTTCCACTCGGGGAGTTCAATTCTCTGGAACAGTCCACCAGGTCGCTGACGCTCGCACTTAACCTGCTGGCAATTCAAACACCGAGCCACGTACTCAACTATATCCTTCTTCATTCTACGCCACCAATAATGCTGGCGCAAATCCCGATACATCTTTGCGGCGCCCGGATGAATAGAATACTTGGAACTATGGGCTTCCTTCAGAATCAATTCCCGAAGTCCCTCTACATTAGGCACACAAACTCGACCCTGTAGTCTCAAAATCCCGTCATCCCCTAAGGTGACCTGCTTGGCACCTCCTCGTTGTACCGTGTCCCTGAGGACACACAAATGGGGATCATCAAACTGCCGGTCACGTATTCGTTCTAACAATGAAGAATGAGCGACCGTGTAAGCTAATACCCGATTAGGTTCAGAAATGTCCAGTCTCACTAACCCATTGGCCAACGTCTGAATGTCCAAAGCAAGGGGTATTTTACCGACCGGAATATAAGCAAGACTGCCCATGCTGGCCTACTTTCTACTCAAGGCATCGGTCACCACGTTGGCCTTTCCCGGGTGATATAAGATAGTGACATCGTAGTTCTTTAACAATTCCAGCCACCTCCTTTGCCTCAAATTTAACTCCTTTTGGTTAAACAGATACTGAAGACTCTTATGATCCGTGAACACCTTGCACGGCACGCCATATAAGTAGTGTCTCCAGATCTTCAAGGCGTGGATTATGGCTGCCAATTCTAAATCATGCACCGGATAATTTTTCTCATGACCTTCAACTGCCTTGAAGCATAGGCAATGACCTTGCCCTCTTGCATCGACACTGCACCAAGCCCAATACGAGAGGCATCACAATAAACCGTGTAAGACCCTGAGCCCGTGGGTAAGACTAACACCGGTGTCGTGGTCAGAGCTGTCTTGAGCTTCTGAAAGCTCGCCTCACACTCATCCGACCACCTGAACCGGGCACCTTTCTGGGTCAACTTGGTCATCGGGGCTACAATAGATGAAAACCCTTCCACGAACCGACGATAGTAGCCTGCCAGTCCCAAGAAACTCCGGATCTCTGTGACTGATGCCGGCCTAGGCCAGTTCTTGACCGTCTCAATTTTCTTCGGATCAACCTGAATGCCCTCTGCCGATACAATATGACCCGGAAATGTAACCTAATTCAACCAAAATTCACATTTCGAAAACTTAGCATACAACCGACTATCCCTCAATGTCTGAAGAACCGCTCTGAGATGTTGTTCGTGCTCCTCCTGGCTGCGGGAATATACCAGGATGTCGTCAATGAAGACTATCACGAACGAATCCAGATAAGGTCTGAACACTCGGTTCATCAAGTCCATAGAAGCCGCTGGGGCATTAGTCAATCCAAATGACATAACCAGGAATTCGTAATGCCCGTACTGAGTACGGAAAGCTATCTTAGTGACATCGGATGCCCTAATTTTCAACTGATGATAGCCCGACCTCAAATCAATCTTCGAAAATACCCTGGCACCCTGGAGCTGATCGAACAAATCATCGATCCTCGGCAATGGGTACTTACTCTTGATGGTAACCTTGTTCAATTGCCGGTAATCGATGCACATTCTCACTGACCCGTCCTTCTTTTTAACAAACAACACGGGTGCACCCCAAGGTGAAACACTGGGTCTAATGAAACCCTTCTCGAGCAAGTCTTGCAACTGCTCCTTTAACTCTTTTAATTCTGGCGGGGCCATGCGATACGGCAGAATAGAAATGGGTTGAGTGCCCGGAGCCACATCAATGCAAAAGTCAATATCCCTGTCGGGGGGCATCCCCGGCAGGTCGGAGGGGAAGACCTCGGGAAACTCACGAACCACGGGAACAGATTCAATAGAGAAGACCTCAGCACTGGAATCAAGAACATGAGCCAGATAAGCCAAACACCCCTTCTCGACCATGCGCCGAGCCTTCACATAAGAGATAATATTACGGGTGGAATGACCAGGAGTCCCTTTCCACTCTAAACGGGGCATACCCGGTAAAGCTAAGGTCACAGTCTTGGCATGGCAGTCCAGGATGGCGTGGTAAGGTGATAACCAGTCCATCCCCAATATGACATCAAAATAAACCATGTCTAAAAGCAATAAATCTACACGAGTCTCAAGACCCCCAATCACTAGAACACAGGAACGATGGAATCGATCTACCACAATGAAATCACTCACCGGGGTGGACACATGTACAGGAGCACTAAATGAATCACTAGGCATGACCAGATACGTTGCAAAGTAAGATGAGACATATGAGTAAGTAGACCCCGAATCAAATAATTCTAAAGCTTCTCTATCACAAACCAGAATTGTACCTGTAATTACAGCATCTGAAGCCTCAGCCTCGGGCCGGGCTGGGAAAGCATAACATTGGGGCTGGGCCCCACCACCCCGAGCCACCTCTCTAAGACGGCCTGCTGCTGGCTGGACCCCACCTCTGCCGACCTGAGCTCCACCTCCAGCACCCCTACCTCTACCTCTGGCACCCCTACCTCCATCTCTAGCTAGCTGGGTCGGCTGCAGAACATCTGGTGCCTGAGTCACAACACGGGAATCCTGGTGTGGAGAATTGCTTAGAGCACGATGGCAATACCTAGCAATGTGCCTCGTGTCGCCACACAAGTAACAAGCCCTAAGCTGCCGACTCTGGAAACTCTGTAGCGGTTGTGCACTGATAGACTGCTGATCGGAATGCTGCACTTGAGAATCGCGGTTACCTGAAGAACTGTGAGAAGCCTGGAGAGCTGACTGGAAGGGCCTAGGAAGATGGCCTCTACCATATGAATCTCTGCTTCCAGTCGGAGTACCCATGAATCTGCCGGAATGGCGGGGTTTCTTATCCGACCCATGACCACCTCCATGTGACAAAACCATCTCGACTCTGCGGGCCACATTGACCGCCTCCTGGAATGTAATCTCACTACCAGTCTCCCTGGCCATCTGAAGGCGAATCGGCTGAATGAGACCGTCAATAAATCTCCTCGCCCTCTCCCTCTCTGTAGGGAGTATGATGAGAGCATGTCGAGCCAAGTTGATGAACCTGGACTCATACTGGGTAACTGTCATGGACCCCTGTTGAAGGCGCTCAAACTGCCTCCGATAAGCCTCTCTCTGAGTGACGGGGAGAAACTTTTCCAGAAATAACTCTGTAAATTGTTCCCAAGTTAAAGGTGGTAGATCGGCTTGTCTAGTCAAGCAATAATCCCTCCACCAAGTCTTGGCGGATCCAGACAGGCGAAATGCCGCAAAGTCTACCCCGTTGGTCTCGACAATACCCATATTCCTGAGGACCTCGTGGCAACTGTATAGGAAGTCCTGGGGATCCTCCGAAGAAGCACCGCTGAAGGTAGTCGTGAAGAGTTTGGTGAACCTATCCAGTCTCCACAGCGCATCGGTGGACATGGCCGCTCTATTGCCGGCCTTAGCTACTGTTTCCGGCTGAACCATCATAGCTGGCTGAGCTGCTGGGACCTGAGCCTGGGGAGCTACTTGTTCCGGAGTACGAGTAGCCGTAGTCTGAGTCCCTTCCCCAGTCTGAGGAGTGGCTGGTGCTACAGGAAGTAAGCCCGCTCTAGTGACATTCTCCATGAGGCCCACCAACTGTACCAAAGCGTCCTGAAGGACTGGGGTAGCAATAAATCCTTCAGGGACCTGAGCTGGGCCCACCGGAACTGTTGGGGCCGGAACCTCCTCGTCAAGATCAATCTGAGGTTCCGCCATTGGTGTGGTTGCAGGAGGCTGAGTCCTGCCCCTGCCTGGACCCCTAGCATGACCTCGACCTTGCCCTCTGCCCCTCGTGGAAACTGTTGCTGGGGGCTCAGGCTGCGGAGCGGTAGATGAGGAAGCGCGTGTTCTCGCCATCTGTGAAAAATAGAGTAGGAATCCAATTAGTATTTGAGAGGTAAATCGCATGATAAGAATGATCAAAAGTGGAGTTTTTCCTAACTCTGTAGCCTCTGGGGATAAATACAGACGTTTCTGTACCGATCCCTCAGACTCTACCGAGGTTGTCTGTGAACTGTGAGGCCTATGTAAACCTAGTGCTCTGATACCAACCTGTCACGACCCGGATTTCCCACCCTCGGGAGTCGTGATGGCGCCTACTAGCGAAAGTTAGGCAAGCCAATCAACCGGACTATTTACCCCTTTTTCTACTTACGAGTTCACTTGCGGCACAAAATATCATCCAAAAATGGCAACATCAACAAACGATATGAATTAAATTTCATACTTTTACAAACATCATCAATACGCAATCCCTTACACACTACCCAAGATCTGGCGTCACAGTTTCACAAACTGTCTAAGAGTACTACAAATAAGGTTCTGACGAAATAACAAAACACTATTTTTGAAATGCGTAGGAGAAACAGATACAAGAAAAAGAGTAGGAGATTCCAAGATCCACGAACGTCTGCGGAACTACCTTGGGTCGCCTGAAAATCGAGACTGGAAAGCCTCCTACTGATCAAAACCTGCGGCACTGGGATCTGCACAAAAGAGTGCAGAGTATAACATCAACACAACCGGCCCCATGTGCTGGTAAGTGCCTAGCCTAACCTCGGCGAAATAGTGACGAGGCTAGAACCAAACTCTAGATAGACCTGTGCAGTTAAGCATATATATATATATATATATATATATATATATATAGTAGAAAATAGACGTTGATAAACGGTTTAAACGGGAAAGAGAGATGCATACCTCGGGACAGCATATAAGTAAAACCAACCAATTCGGAAATAAATAAGAAGGAACTGAAATTCAACCTTTAACACCAATAAGTTGAAGCACAATAAAGTGAAATTAATTACAAGCCACCCTTACCACCAGTAACCTCCCGGGGCAGGCGTGCAATATAACCACAAATAAAGAATTAACAAGTCTTATTGGGAGGCACACGCGAAAAGCAGTACAAGATATGGTACTACAACAGAGGATGATAATAAGAACAGTCGTTAAACCTTCAACCAACAAAATGAACAACAATAGTGGATACCCTTCGTGCTTTTACTCTAAATCTCACCATGAAACAGTAATAATGGCACGGCATCACCCTTCGTGCTTTTACTCTCAATCTCACCAAAAACGATAGATACGGCACGGCATCACCCTTCGTGCATTAACGCTCGACCTCCCCATAAATTAATAAATATGGAACGGCATCACCCTTCGTGCATTAACACTCGATCTCACCATAAAATGATAAATTCGACACGGCATGACCCTTCGTGCATTACACTCTCCCTTACCATGCAACAATGCACATATAACTACAGGGAGATAGAATAAGCAAAATCAAGTTTTATGTCAACAATGGTTCCTCTATACCAATATCTATTCCAGAAACAATGCTCAATTAAATCGGAAAGAACAATCTATTTAGCAATCAACTAGTCTAAGCATGGGTATTATGATCAAAGAAGAATTCAATTACAACGAGCAAGTCCCACCCGCGTGCGTTAACCCAACAACAACGCATAAGTACTCGTCACCTCACATATACGTTGTACCCCCAACATTTGAGCAAGTAGCACACAACAAGTAAGTCCTAATCCCTCAAGCTAAGGTTAGAACGAGCAGTTACTTTGTCTTGCAAGAACTCCCTAGATTTCCAAAAATTCCTCGAGCCAAACCTTCTACGAATGCTCCCAAACTTTAGGCGAACTCAATTGGAGATAAAGAGTTTCTGCTCGGTAGTGTGCCTTAACTTAACTGAATTTCTTGGCACAATTTGCAGCAAATTTGAGCTGGGTCTTTGGTGTTAGAGAGTGGGGTTCTCTTGTAATAGATGTTGGGGTTTGCTTTCATGGTGATTTTGGAGGTTGATTTGCTAGGGTTTGAAGGTGGTTTGGTGAATTTTACAGAGGAAGTGTCGAAAATCAGAGGGTTTTTGCATGTTAGGGTTATGGGTCCCTATTTATAGTGGGTCAAAAATCGGAGCAGAAATAAAATGCCAGATGCCAGAATGCGATCGCATTCTGGTCGCAAAACCCATATGCGGTCCGCATTTGGGCCGCATTTCTGACACATCATTTGACCCAAAACTCTGTCTCACTCTGCGATCCTACTGTCGGATTTGCGGTCCGCATACTTGAGATGTGGTTCGCATTCTCGACGCATTTTTTGACGTAAAGTTTGCCCAATTTCTCTATTCCACTTTGCGATCCAGAAAGTGGAATTTGCGGTCCGCATTTCAAGTATGCGATCGCATACTGACCGCAATTCCTGACCTGGTTTTATGCCCAGGTTTCTGTTTCACTTTGCGATGCCTGTGCAAGATATGCGGTTCGCATATCTGAAATGCGATCGCATTTCTTGCATTTCTTAATTTTTTTGAACTCTTTTCTTAATTTATTCAAATTCTTATACCTCATACCCTGCAAGAATATTAAAAGTGCACAATTACAAAGGGGAATTTTCACTTAGGCAACCAAATCTAAACAATTAGTACCACATTTATTTCTACGACACATCGGGTTGTTATAGTTATTTGTCTTGGATCCTATAAACATGATTTCTAATCGAATAGCAAAATACTGTAGGAATGGCATCTAGCAAAGTAATTGAGAACATACACTTGATTAATATTATTCCTATAGGCGTGTTATCTAAGGCAGCAGTATGATGAGAATAGTAGTAGCAGTAGTTTCAATTAACCACATTGAAGTCCTATAGGCAATGATCCCCAGATAGTCAGATTTACGAAATGAAGCTGTTTTAAATGCAGGTCTGTTTCATCAGTCCTATAGCCATGCTTTCTAGATGACCCAAAAAATTGCAAGAGGTATCAATGTAAACAATTATCTACTACTCAACGAGATCATATTGGCATGTTGTCTAACCACGTATAGAATAATTGCATGTTGAGCAAGTAGCAATTAAAGAATTTAGATCTTATAGGCATGTTTTCTACCCTTTCATGCGAGAATTGATGTATCACAACCCCTCACTTTCATTAACTCAACTACAGATTATTAAATGCCCAATAAAAATAATACAAACTCAAATAAATGACCACGGGCCCTGCTAGGACGACTATAGGCATTACATAGATACAAATTAAATCAAGGATCCTTCTAGGCTTTACACCAAACTCGGGACCTCATTTGGATGAAAAATCCCATTCGAAAGATAGCTATAGGTATGCTTCAACTCCCAGCACAAATGACCGATTCTTGTTCGTCCGGTGGTGAAAAACCACCGGATTTGTCCCAAGCAAAGCACCACTTAAAGGTGCATCTTCCCCAACAAACATCAGTCCAAACAAACAACCCAGTAGCTGCAGATAATCAAGAAACGATTGGGGTCACTGTAGCATTTCATCGCCTGGGAGCATCTGATAATAACTTGCTCGATTCTGAGCCAAAACGATCCCTTCCAAGTGCTGGGGAACCATCTCCAAGCCCATTCCGACTTCCCCACCAAGTTTCAGATCACTCCACCATTGGAACTCAGAGCTTGGACCACCTGAAAATGGCAGAAAAGTACCAATTGGCCGGGAACACTATTCCGATATGCCAATTGGTCCAAGACCAACTCCAATCGACTCCTGAGGTTCAGGAGACTGATTTCCACCCCTCATCTCCAATTTTCACTGAGCCAAGCTTCACAACATTGCAAAAGAGTAACTTGACAATGCCGCGCACACCAGGTATTTGACCAAATGCTAAACTCAATGTAGAAGCTCAATTGACTGGCCAGGGCACTCCTCAATCTTCTCCAAGTCTTAAGGAAACTAGTCGCCAAGGAAAAACGCAGGAATAATGTCAAAATTTTGGCGATCATAATTTTCCTTCACTCGCACAAGTCCAGCAGACTGCCAGTGACGCTAGGATACAACAGACAGGCCCAACGCTTGTAAGTCCTATCTCATGTGATCCCACAAATATTAGCATTAGTGTTAACACAATGGAAACCACAAAAGAACCAAAGACAATTCTGGGTCAAGACGTGCTGCAACCTGCAGAAGCATTGCAAACTACTGGCAGTGCATAACCAGTTCTTATAGCTTCTGTCCAACTGAACAAAAATGCTGAATCACTGATGCCACAGCCACCAGTTCACCTCCACTCTCATGCGTCCACAAGCCACAGTAAGCAGAACAAAGAGCAACCACCTATTCGAGACCAAACTCTGTTGCAACACACAGATGAAGAGCAGTTTATCAGCGATACGGTATCAACACAAAGTACACAGATAATTTACAGCCAACAGATAAGCAGAATTGCTGCATCACTGATGCAAAACGGGCCAGCACAGAACCTTAACTCTATTGCCTCCACCAGTCATAGTAAACAAGTCGCCTTTGATATGCCCGCCAAAACAGGCCAGCAGATGGGTGAGCAAACACAAACCAATGCTACTACACTACATACACCAATTATAATGCAACAGACCAATGCTACTACACAACATACACCAGTTATAACACACACCAATGCTACTACACTACAACCCCACAGATCACAAAATGCCCTTCCCAAAGTGTCATCAAATTTTGACAAGCCAAAGCACCCTAAAAAAGTGACCAAAGCAGCCACTAAGAAACCAGAAGCCACCCCTGCAGTCATACCAGTAACTTATGCCCCAACCATCAAGCCAAATACACCT